>PVHT020003428.1:2115295-2162848 GCA_004024745.2 Catagonus wagneri | reverse complement strand
TTTTTTTTTTGGGAAGGGCTCATATTTTTGTATAGGTACAAATCTCCTAAGGGGCTTCTTAGAGATTCATATTCCTCAGCTCCACCTTCAGAGTCTGAATCAATAGGTGTAAGGGCTCTGGTGATCCTAAGACTTGTTAAAGGAGTAGTTTAGGTGCCTAGAGAAGGAAATATCATCCCGTGTCATTAAAATCTGGCAGCTTGATTGAGAATCCTTCGAGTGTCAGCCCCTAAAGAATTCTCTTATTTTCTTTCGAGCTGTATTCCATTTTTCTGGTCATACTTAGCCCAAGCTATTTCTTAGATCCCCTGTCATCCTCTTCCTTGGATACTTTAAACATTTTTACATTTTTCTAGATAATTTTTTTTCACGTCGGATGGGTGTGGTAAAATTTCTAAGCCATTTTTCAAAAATGGTTTCATTTTACTCTCATACTTAGTGGACAGTTTGGTTTGATAAGTGAGAAGTCTGTTATCCATCTGATGCGTATTCTGCTTGAGGCGAGATGCTTTTCCTCCTTTGAGTTCTTGGATTTTTTTATTAGGGTTCTGAAATTTCATTATGATGTACCTTGGTATAGATTTTTTTTTCACTCATCCTGATAGGCATGTGATGGGGTCCTTTCATCTGAAGATTTTCTAAAAATTTACTTATTTAGCCATTGATAGTTTTCTTCTAATATGTCCTTTACTATTTCTCCCTTTTAATTTGCTCTCTTCTCCCTAATACTAATTTTATTTTCTTTTTCTTTTTTTTTTTGCCTTTTGTCATTTTATGGCCGCACCCACGGCATGTGGAGGTTCCCAGGCTAGGGGTCTAATCGGAGCTGTAGCCACTGGCCTGCGCCACAGCCACAGCAACGCAGGATCTGAGCCGCGTCTGCAACCTACACCACAGCTCACGGCAACGCTGGATCGTTAACCCACTGAGCAAGGGCAGGGATCGAACCCGCAACCTCATGGTTCCTAGTCGGATTCGTTAACCACTGCGCCACGACGGGAACTCCCCTAATACTAATTTTAGATCAATGTTGATTTCTTAGTTCTCTGAACATTTCTCCATATTTTCCATCTTTTTGTCTTTTTGTTCTGTTAGGAGACTTCCTTATTTTCCAGTTGACAAACTGCAGGGGGTTGGGTGTGTTGTTAGTCTAGCTTTCCTGTTGGGGACTGGGTGGGAGGCGTGAAGGTTGGGGACAAACTGACAAAAAAAGTAATAAAACTCTGAGCATGGCACATGATTGTCTACTTCACCCCTAGATGAAGCTCTGTTTCCTTGTCTACCCTCTGTCTCTCAGGGAGGGCCGGAGTTGCTTCTGCTTTGCTTCTCGAGAGGGGGTCCCCTCCATCCTCACTAGGTTGCTGCACTAGGCATGCTGTTCTTCACAGAGGTATGCTCACTCAGGCTTTTATCCCAAATCCAAAGCTATGTCCTCTGGAAAGTGTTAGGTGGAAGAGCGGAAGTCTGTTGGGCCTGCTCTGCCTGATGGGGCACCTCATCACTTACACCACATGCTCCAGCTCTACCACTTCTGCTCTTCTTAACAGCTGATAAAGAGCTTGGAGCTTTAGGCTATGGCATAATTGGGGCTCTGAGGTCAGACTGTCTGAGTTTAAATCTCATCTCTGCTGCATGGTATGTGAGTCTCACTGTCTCGTCTGTAAAATGGGGATTATAATAATACAGTATATAGTAAGTGCTCAGTTATTCTTAGTGGCTATGAATGAGCTGAGATATACTGAGGTGTGATTTTATCTGCCTTTTTTCTATCAGTCTGATCCCACCTATTTTTATTTTAATGTTTACCAAAATAATGTACATTATTTTAAAGGGCAAATACTTTGTTTTATAACTGAAAACCAGCATCCCCTGCCCCATCCTGCCCTAAGCTTGAGCCCCACTCCCCAGAAGCCACCAGTTTCAACCCTTGAAACTGTTTTTTTTGTTATTTTGTGCCATGTTTCCAAAAAACATGATTATAATGCTATTTCACTGTTTTCAATTTTGTTTATCTACTTATCTTTTCCTACCATGAAAGATGGTTTAATGCTCGTTTGTTTCCCCGTGTCCCATCCCTCTCTCCATTGAGATAAGATAAAAAATTTATATCTTATAAATTGGTTCAGCCACTATGGAAAACTGGATTTTCTTCAGAAAGCTAAAACTAAGAGTTGCCATACAATCCAGCAATCCTAATTCTGGGCATATAGCCAGACAAAACCATAATTCAAAAAGATACATGCACTCCTATGTTAATAGCAGCAACCCTCACAACACCCAAGAGACATGGAAGCAACCTAAATGTCCATCAACAACCGGAGTTCTGTCGTGGCACAGCGTAAACGAATCCGACTAGGAACCAGGAGGTTGCGGGTTCAATCCCTGGCATCACTCAGTGGGTTAACAATCCGGCGTTGCCGTGAGCTGTGGTGTAGGTTGCAGATGTGGCTCAGATCTGGCGTTGCTGTGGCTGTGGCGCAGGCCGGCAGCTGTAGCTCCGATTAGATCCCTAGCCTGGGAACCTCCGTATGCTGCGGGTGCAGCCCTAAAAAAGCCAAAAAAAAAAAAAAAGATAATGTCCATCAACAGACAAATGGATTAAGAAGATGTGGTGTGTGTGTATTTTATATACATAAATGTTTATATATATATAATATACACATACAATGGAATACCACTCAGCCATAAAAATGAAATAATGCTGGAGTTCCCGTCGTGGCTCAGTGGTTAACGAATCTGACTAGGAACCATGAGGTTGTGGGTTCGATCCCTGGCCTCGCTCAGTGGATTGAGGATCCGGCGTTGCCATGAGCTGTGGTGTAGGTTGCAGATGAGGCTCAGATCCCGCGTTGCTGTGGCTGTGGCGAAGGCTGGCGGCTACAGCTCCATTTAGACCCCTAGTTTGGGAACCTCCATATGCCGCGGGTGCGGCCCTAGAAAAGCAAAAAGACAGAAAAAAGAAAGAATGCCATTTGCAACAACATGGATGCAACTAGAAATTCACATACTAAGTGAAGTCAAAACGAGAAAGACGAATACTACATGATAGTACTTATATGTGGATCCTAAAATATAACTCAAATTAAGTTAATTATGAAACAGAAACAGAGTCAGACATAGACAGTCTTGTGGTTGCCAAGGGGGAGGTGGGGCCGGGATGGATGTATTGGGAGTTCAAGATTAGCAGATGCAAACTATGATGAACAGAATGGATAAGCCACAAGGTCCTACTGTATAGCACAGGGAACTATATTCAATATCCTATGATAAACCATAATGGAAAATATTACTAATAAGAATGTATATATATGTATACCTGAATCACTTCACTGTGCAGCAGAAATTAATACAACATTGTAAAGCAACTATACTTCAATAAAATAAATTTAAAAAAACTGCAAAAAATTTAGTCCCATTATTCTGACATGTAAGTATTATTCATAGCTCAAGTCTGAGCTATAGTATATTCTAATGAACATTTCCTTATTTGCTGTTTTGCATTTTTCTAGGATTAATAATCACTGTCACTTATTCACTTAATGTTTCTCTACACCTATAATAAATCTATCCCTAAACTTTCCTCTCAAAGAACACCACTCAGTGGGTTAAACACATTGCTCGAGGTATAGGTTTTGCTTTTTTCTTGGCGACGTCACCCCCGGAGCCCTCTGTTCGGCTGTGGATTCCCCTGCTCCAGTCTGCACTGGTTGTGGTCCTGCTGCCCGCTCTCATCCTGGGGCTTCCCTTACCATCACCCCACGAATTCCACCCACCTCTCCCCTGTGTTGGAAGCTCTGTGACAAAGTGGAAAACTGGATGCGAAAGGAGATGTGTTTGCTTGCTTCCTGGCCTGTCAGCACTGAGCATCTTCCTGTCTCTTGGTATCGGTCAAGTTTTGCCAACTCAGCACTCAGGAGCTTACTGGAAGGCTAGAGGGACTCAGAATTGATGGGAGGCTGCAATAGCAGGAACCCCAGGCTCTAGAGGCTGGAACAATGCGCCCAGGATGCCTCCAGTGCTTCCAATGCCCACTGTGAACAGCTTGGCATTACTTGCTCGGGACTCAAAGTGCTGAGCAGAAGTATCTGATTGGCCAAGTCAGTGGTTTCATGGATCCTGGGGTTGGGGAAGGAGGGCTTTCTCTCTCCAGCCTTGGTGGTGGGAGATGGGCTTCATATCCGTTTATACGCTAATGCTGCCACCACAGTTGTTTCCTTGTAAATAGGAAGGCATTGGAAGCTGGACAGCCAAAACAAATGTATGTTTCCACTGTACTCTTTGAGTCTGTTTCCTCATCTATAGAATAACGACAGTAATAATATTATTGGTTTATAAAAGGCATTTAACTGGAGGTTAAAGGAGGCGATAGGAAAACCTTTAGCGCAGTGTCTGGCTCATGATAGATTTTTTATAAATGTTGGTTTGATCTGCATAGAAGGATGAGAATATTCTATGATGGAGTAATAGAAGCCAAGACTGAGAGGCCAGAGAAATCTCCTGAAAGGAAGGACCAGAGTATTCCTGGGGTCCCTTAGCCTGGAGAGGAAGGAGCAGAGCCCAGTGCTGTTTGCGGGCAGATGACTGGATTTAGCCTCCTGTGCCTTTGTTTTCTTGGATCAGCTGCTGAGAACTGGGTTAGAACCTGGGCTCAGGTGAGGTGGAGTCAGCATGTAAGACCAAGGAGGGCAGAGCTGGAGCCCCAAGTAGGAAGGTCAGCCACACGGAGGTCAGGGATCATCACAGCCCAGGCCCTGGTCATGTGAATGAAGAGGCCTCCGGATGATTTCAGTCGCCAGCCATTCAAGTTACTCCCACCCACTCAAGTCTTCCTGAGTGAGGTCCCAGACATCGTGGGGCGGAGATAAGCCATATGTACAGTGCACTGTCTGCATTTCTGACCCTCCATGCATGAGCCTAACAAAACTGTTTCATGCCACCAAGCCTGGGGCGGTTTGTTACACAGCAATAGATGATTGGAAAAGGGGGAAGGAGTTCCCAACCTGGCTCAGTGGTTAACGAATCCGACTAGGAAACATGAGGTTGCGGGTTTGATCCCTGGCCTTGCTCAGTGGGCTAAGGATCCGGTGTTGCCCTGAGCTGTGGTGTAGGTCGCAGACGTGGCTCGGATCCCGCGTTGCTGTGGCTGTGGCGCAGGCCGGCGGCTACGGCTCCTGTTAGACCCCTAGCCTGGGAACCTCCATATGCCGCGGGTGTGGCCCTAGACAAGGCAAAAAGACAAAAAACAAAACAAAACAAAACAAAAAAAAAAAAGGAAAAAGGGGAGGAGGTGTTTTGGTGTTTTGAGGGTGGTCTGAGGATGAAGGGCCTCCTCATGCTGGTGAAGCCTCACGGGTGGTGGTCCTCCTGTGCCCACCGACTTGGAAAGCCACTCTGGTCTTGGATATTACTCTACTCAAGGTAGCCTGGTGCTCTTGGGGGAGGTGGCTCAGAGCCTGCACCGTCCTGGAATGCTGTCAGGCTGATAAACAAAGAAGCACTGGGATCTTTCGATAGGGTGTCAGAGATGCTGTGGTACGGGGCCGCTGGGGGTGCGATGGTGGGGTGGGAGGGCTGGTTCCTCCGTACTTGTCAATCCCTCGGTGTCCAGAAAGGCTCAAGTGGGGAATGGGAGGTTGCCCATCAAGGAAAGATCCTCCAGGTGCATCTTACACATTCTATCTAATTTCAGCCCTATTATAGGTCCATTAGATGCTGGAAGAATGGCTGCTGATGAAGATTAAGTTCAGGTGCCATGCCAAAGACTACAGCCACCTGAAATGACAGAGCAGTGCTTTGAACCAAAGGTACGACTCTGAGTCTAACCACATTTACTTTACCACATTTTTTTTTTGCTTTTTTTAGGGCCGCACCCGTGGCATATGGAGTTCCCCAGGCTAGAGGTCAAATCGGAGCTACAGCTGCCGGCCTTCGCCACAGCCACAGCAATGCCAGATCTGAGCCACATCTGCGACCTACACCACAGCTCATGGCAACGCCGGATCCTTGACCCACTGAGCGAGGCCAGGGATCGAACCCGCAACCTCGTGGTTCCTAGTGGGATTCATTTCTGCTGCTCTAGATGGGAACTCCTACTCTACCACTTTTTTGAGGATCCCCCAGACGACTTAGGGATTGAGGCTCTGGGAAGGGATCTTCATCTTCTTCCCCTAAACAGCCTCTTGTCCCCAAACAGCCTCTTGTCTTGAAATAACACCACTGAACTTACCTTAAATTCTGTTTCCACTTCCTTCCTCCTACCACCTCCTTCACTCTCATTCCTTTTTCCTCCCGGGGTTTTTGCAGAAGAAAGAAGGGAGGGGGACTCCACTTCCCAGTCTTTTATTAGGGAAGACTTGAGGGCAATGTGAAGCTTCACTCACCAACGTGCCAGGCAGGGCTGGGGGCACAGAGGCCAGGCTGCCCCCAAGCTGGGTGGGGGGTTGGGGGGGTGAGGAGAGTGTCTCCCCCCGACGCCATCACAGCTGTGAAACGTGGATGATGAGTTTTCCCAAAGGGACCTGTGCGTCGTCGGAAGTGCCCTATTCCCTGGTGGGACTTCCTTTCAGGGCGCCTGTGTGATAATGGACAAGGAAATACCACCTTTTTTTTTTGGTCTTTTAGGGCCGCACCCGTGGCATATGGAGGTTCCCAGGCTAGTGTTCCAATTGGAGCTGTAGCTGCTGGCCTACGCCACAGCCACAGCAACGCAGTAAGGAACAGAGCAGTGTCTGCGACCTACACCACAGCTCACGGCAACGCCGGATTCTTAACCCACTGAGCGAGGCCAGAGGCCAGGGATCGAACCCATGTCTTCATGGATGCTAGCTGGGTTCATTAACCGCTGAGCCACGATGGGAACTCCCGGAAATAACCACTTTCTGAGAGATCATGCCTGGCTATATGATCCACTCACTGAAAACGATTTCCAGATTAGGCTGGGAGAAGTTAGCTGCCTTGCCCAAAGCCACACAGCATGTAAGACCAGCAGAGCCGGTGAGACGCCCTGGGGGTCCTGCCACTGTCTCTCGCCCCCTTTCCTGGGAACTTTAGGGGCCCAGAGGTGCCCATCCTGACCCTGCCGGAAGACACCAGGTCCTCACCCCGAGGCTGGCCGGAGGGGACTCCCGGCAGGGGGCGCCCCCAGTCCTTTCTCGGGCCTCCGGGCGCGCCTCCAGCCGGCGCCTGGGACCGAGCCGGCCGCCCCGCCCCCGCCCCGGGCTCCTCGGCGGCTCCGCGGGCGGGCGGGCGCGCAGGGAGCAGAGCTGAGCCGAGCGCCGCGCGTCCCGCCGAGCCCCTGGTGCCCGCCGCCTGCCGCTCAGCCTCCCACCGTGAGTAGTGTCCGTCTGCGGGCTCGACGGGCGGGACGGGGCGTGTGGCCTGGGGACTGGGACTGGGGCTGGGGCTGGCGGGGGCAAATTGCTCCGAGGCGCTTTCTTGCATCCTTTAGTCCGCCGCTGGGTCCCTGAGGCCGCCCCCCGGGGTATGACCCGCCTTGGCCTTGAGCGCTCTGGCCGGCACAGGACTGCGCCCCCAGGGCGCCCTCCGAAGTCTGGCACTTTGACCCGAGGAACCGGGAGGGAGCTGCGGGCAGAGGCTAGGCGCTTAGGGAGGATGTAGGAGACTGGCTTCCATCAAGCCAAGACCCCTTGACGGGGGCGAGGGGAGCAATGGGAGGTGAGGGGCCAGTTCTTCTTAGCATCCGCCTTCTCGAATACCTCCTTCTCCCCCTCGTGCGAGGAGGTGATGCCAGGAGGCTTTCTCTGTGGCAGAATGAAGCTGTAGCCCCCGCCGTCGGGGAGTTAAGGTGCCTATGGGGCAGCCAGTAGGTCTGTGTGCTACAGGCTGGGCTTTCTACCCCAGCCTGGGGGGGTCGTCAGCAGTTGTGGACCTCTCATGGCAGGTGTGGGTCAGGCTAAATGCTCACCGTAACTCTGCAAAGTGGAAATTAGTCGTCTCACTTTAGGGAGGAGGAGAAGAGGCCAGGGTAGGAGGTTGTAGGCTAGGAGCGCACGCTGGAAAAGAGGATGCATAGCTGGCTGCCTCCCTGGCAGGTGGGAAGGACCCTGCAGGGAGGTGGAGCTAGCACAGCCCTTGTACCTTGTACTGTGGAATCCAGGGCAGGGCAGCTGGAGGCTGTGGTTTCTGACACTGTGTTTGTCAACTGCCTCACCATAAGGCTTTCCTGGGAGACTGCTAGGGACCGAGAGGTGCTGGCATCTTGGCCTTTTCACAGTCACTTCCGGAGTCTTGTTCTTTCCCAAACCACCCATCTCCCAAGATGGGTTTTTAGCACCTGCAGTGGCCTCATTCAGCAGCTTTGGGAGAGGCTTGGGCAGGGGCCACAGGGGCGTGTGGATGTGGATGACTGTGTCTGGTCTGGGACAAGTGTCCCACTGGCAGGAACAAGACCTGAACTGACCCTGACCACTTCCCTAAGGCCTCCCTAGGTTTAGGGGCCCAGGTGCCAAGTGGAGCTGGACCTTCACCAGGAACCATTTTTTTCATGTCAACCTAGACAGGGGGCTGATCCTCTCTGAGCCCCGGCTTCCTCATCAGAGATGGGGCCGGGTCAAAGCCTCCAGGGCGTGGTGGGGCTCTGTAATGCCGGGGGGGCCTTTCCCTTCTGTTGACAGCCTCCTCAGAGCCCAAATGTGATGATTCCTAATGCGGGGTGTCAGGGGACAGTCATAGTCCCATTTCACAGACTTGCACTGAGTGAGCATCTCTGAGAATTCGGCAGAGGGAGCTGGGACCCATGGAGGAGAAGGCTTATGAGGGTGGGAAGTCCCCTGTGCGATGATCCTTCTGCTCCTAGGTTGTCCCTCAGGAAGCCACTGACTTCCCAGCCTTGGTGTCAGCACTGGAGGATGGAGGGTGCTCTTAACAGAAGCCAGGGGAAGAGCAGCTGGAGGGGGCTAGACGTGTGATTTTTAGCAGGTTCCTTCTGCTCTCTGGACCTCGGTTTCCTTCTTTTGTAAAACAGGTGGGTTGGACCAGATAGCAGTGGGTTTCAAACACCTCCTACCATGAATTCTTACACGGAACCCCAACATAAAGTGTTGATAAGGTGGATCTTCTCTGGCTTCCCTTCCTCATGCTGGTGGCTCCTGAGCAGAGTCTAAAAATCCCTGAGGTGTTCTTAGAGGTCCCTTTTTATGGAGATGGAGGAAATTTTTGTTTACCTTCAAAAGTGTTGCCTAGTATTAGGGCTGGGGGTAGGAATGTCAATTCTAGAGATTCCACTAAGAGCAAGGTGGGCATTAAGATGGGCCTCACCCATGGCATGTCTGGAGCTGTGGCCTGTGCCTCTGGCCAAAAGTTGTAGCTCTGCCCTCTGCCATGTGGTTTCATTTTTTTCAGGGCCAGAAAGCTGCCTCTGGGTCCTCCTCTGGGTCCGACTTGGTGACTGTAATTCCACCTGAATGTCTCCCCTTTAGCTTCTAAATTGATAAAATGCAAATTCATCTTGGAGAGAGATGTTATTTTATGAAGGGGCTTTAAGTTGTTATCAGTTGTTTTTACCTGATGAGCTTAATGAGCAGCAGCCTGAGAAGGGCGGCTGGGTCACTACATTTAAATCAACTTAAATCAATGGGTGGAGTTCCCATTGTGGCACAGCGGAAACGAATCCGACTAGGAACCATGAGGTTGCAGGTTCGATCCCTGGCCTCGCTAAGTGGGCTAAGGATCCTGCTTTGCTGTGAGCTGTGGTATAGGTCGCAGATGCTACTCAGATCCCGCCACTTACTGTGGCTGTGGCATAGGGGGGCGGCTGGAGCTCTGATTGGACCCCTAGCCCGGGAGCCTCCCTATGTCGCGGGTGTGGCCCTAAAAAGCAAAATAAATACATAAATCAACCTATGTTTATGGAGTGCCTGCTGTATACCAGCTACCATAAGGGGACAGACGTGAGAATGTCACAACTCCTTTTTTTTTTTTTTTTAATTTTTCTGTTATACCTGGCTTGCAGTTTTCTGTCAATTTTCCAGCTGTACAGTGTGGTGACCCGGTTACACATACATATATAGATTTGTCACAGGTGATTAGACATAGTTCCTGGTGCTATACAGCCGGATCTCCTTGCTTTTCCATCCCAGAGGCAACAGTCTACAACTATTAACCCCAGACTCCCAGACTATCCCACTCCCTCCCCCTCCCTCTTGGCAACCACAGTGTGTTCTCCAAGTCCCTGATTTTCTTTTCTGTAGAAAGGTTCATTTGTGCAGCATATTAGATTCCAGATATAAGTGATATCATATGGTATTTGTCTTTCTCTTTCTGACTTACTTCACTCAGTATGAGGGTCTCTAATTCCGTGTTGCTGCAAATGGCATTATTTTATTCTTTTTTATGGCTGAGTAGTAGAATGTCACAACTCTTGCCCTCATAAGGCTCCAAGACAGTAGGCAGGAGGGAAGAAACTCCAAGGACTATTAAAAACATTTAAACATAAAAACATTTTACTTGTATTATCTCATTGGTCCTATAAAGTAGATATTAGACTCATTTTTTTTTATTATGTAAAACTTTGGTTGCATACAAAGTAAATGTCCATAGCATCAAGAAAAAGTGGTTGCCAGCACCCAGAAACCCCCATGACCTCTTCCAGGCACAGCCCCGCACCCAGGTGTAACCACTATCCTGACTTCTGGTGCCACGGATTTTTTTTTTTTTTTTGCCTTTTTGACTTTTCTAGGGCCACACCTGTGGCATATGGAGGTTCCCAGGCTAAGGGTCTAATCGGATCTGTACTTGCCGGCTTACACCACAGCCACAGCAACGCGGGATCCGAGCCGCATCTGCAACCTACACCACAGCTCACGGCAACGCTGGATCCTTAATACACTGAGCAAGGTCAGGGATCGAATCCACAACCTCATGGTTCCTAGTCGGATTTGTTAACCACTGAGACACACGGGAACTCCTGGCACCATGGATTTGTATTACCTAAATGGAATTACACAGCCTGTAGTCTTTTGGGTCTTGTTTCTTTCATTCGACATGATTTTCGTGAGTTCCATCCAGGTTGTTGCAGGGAGCAGTAGTTTACCTATCTTCATCTTTGGATAATGATTTCATTGGTAGGGTAGAACTCAGTTTATTTATCTCTTTTTCTCTGGATGGCTGTTTGGTTGTTTCCAGTTTTTATTTATTTTATTTATTTTTTTGTCTTTTGTCATTTTAGGGCCGCACCCACGACATATGGAGGTTCCCAGACTAGGGGTCTAATCGGAGCTACAGCTGCCGGCCTATGCCACAGCTACAGCAACACCAGATCTGAGCCACATCTGCACACTACACCACAGCTCACGGCAACGTCAGACCCTTAACCCACTGAGCACTGTAATGCAGGATTTAGAGAGGAGGAGGAAGCTCTGTAGAAATGGTGAATTGGGGCCAAACTGGCGGGCCCGGTTTGAGCTTAGGGAGCTCCGGGTCACCCAGGATGTGGGGCCCCAGGCAGGGGCTCATTGTTTTGGTGGGGTTCTAGGGCTGCTTCAAATCCAGCCCAGCTCCTGATAGCAGATGGAGCTGGCTTCTTGCCAAATGGAGGATCTTAGCTGTTCCTGGGACCACTCGGGGAATCTGCAGCAGAATTTTTTTCTGGAGTTTTCTGCTTCCATCTAGCTGTGCGAAATTAGTAGCTACGCCCACCTCGACCCCTAGGATCTGACCCAAATGGTTTATTTGGAAGTATTTTTTTTCACCAAAAAGAGGTTGATAGATAGCCCTGCCACCGTCTGGGCTGGTCTCGGGAGATTGGCCAGGATGGAGGCGGGGGTAGGGGGGCTGCCGCGCTTCTGATGTGGTCAAGCCAAACTTGGCAAGAGCACCCCAATACCTTTTCCTCAGAAGGGAACAGACTGGGTGTCTCCATGGCTGTGGGAAGCAGAAACGCAAACAGTGGCGTGGGGTGAGTCAAATAGTAACAGTCGTAATCATCCTTATTTGCCCAGCAGCGTGTGTCCTTATCACAGTGGGTTCTCACGCGGACATGCGAAGTAGGTGACATGGATGTCATCGCCCCTGTTTACAGAGGAAGGGGTCGAGTCTTGGAGGAGGTGCCAGCGCGCTACGTGTCACATGGCTAATATACGCCCCGACCAGCCTAGAACGGGGGCTCCGGGAGCCCGCCCTTGGCAGGATTCCGTGCTTGCCAGGCTCTGGCTGAGCGCCGAGTGAAGACCAAGGAGGGAGGAGGACGTGTGATGCGCGGGCAGGAGTTTGGAGGGGACCCTGAAAAGTGAAGCCGGGGAGCCAGGCCAGCTCTGCCTGGAGGTCCTCAGGGATGTGTGTGCCTCAGCGGGAGGGAGGGAGGGAGGCAGGTGGCCTCTTGGTGACAGAGCTCTGGTTTGTAGGAGGCAGAGGTGGAAGAAAGAGGGTGGAATGTGTACATTGCCTGAGAGTTAGAACAGCTCCGGCCACTTGGCATTGAGGAGACGTGCCCTGATGTAATGGAGCCTCCCCCCGGCCTGGTGAAAACAGTCTTTGGGGGCCTGGTTGCGGTTGGTAGCTGATTGCCAGGCGGAAGAAAAGCTGCTGGCACTGGCCAGAATGAGCTCTGAGAGGCCTTTGCTGATGACTCTTGAAGGATGCATCCATCAGTAGCTGGTTTCATCTTTGTGATTTGCAGACTGTGCCCTGGGCCCTCCCCTCGGGGTGTTGCCCAGGGTGGCATGTGGCTGTCCCAGGAATGGCTGAGCTTCTTGGGGCAGGAGGATTCCGGGTGGGGAGGGTGCCAAAGTCTCTTCTGGTGGAGTGCTGAGTGCTCTGCGTGGCTCAGAGCTGCCCCGTGCTTCTCGCTGAGGTGCCTGGGCGGGCAGAGCTAGCTCCATTTGACAGAGGAGGAAACCGAGGCTCCTCTGACAAGAGATAAATGAGGTCACGGAGCCAGTTGTGGGCAAAACTGGAACTAGAACCTCAGGCCCCTGACTCGTGATGCCTGTCGTAACTGGTCACACCGCTCCCAGCCATCTTTCCCTTGGGCTGAGATGCGAGAGAGTTTGCAAATCAGTCCAGACTCGCAGTTGGTGGCCCAGCCCCCGAGGGAGCTGAGGTCATTGATACTCCCTTCCTTTTCTACTGCATTTTGTAGTTTACAAAATAATGTCCTGATGTGCAGTGGTTTTTACAGTATTAATCCCTTTTACAGACGAGAGAGTTGAGCCTCAGTTTAGACTTATTTAGGCAAAACTGAGGCTCAAACTGGAACTTCTGACTCAAAAAGCTCCTTTTCTGGCATCACAGCTGCCTCTTTGCTTGTAGACCTGAATTTCCTGAGAACAAACTGCCGAAGTCTCTTGGAACTTTGTCCAGGACAGATCTGAAGGAGTGAGGAGGACTCTTTCTGTCCCTTTAACAAATGTGAATGAATATAAATCAAATGAGAACCATACATAATCGGTCACAGCTGAGGAAAGGCTTGATTGAGGCTGGTGTTGAGGAATGAGGGCCGTGGGTTATGGTTAGATTACTGGCTCTGGGGCCTAGATTTGGACTGGGGCCAACAGATCTAACCTCAGGTCTCTTCCCGTGTCAGGGCTGTCTGCTCCGGGCCTCCATGAGGAGCCCAAACATGGAGACGTTCAAACAGCAGAAGGTGGAGGACTTTTACGACATCGGGGAGGAGCTGGGGAGGTAAGTGGCTGTGAGCGCTGCGCTTGGTCAGTAGGTCTCATAGGTCACGGGCTCCTTCCAGGACTCGTGAGAAGCTTTAAAAACAATCCTGAGGGTAATTCGTCTTCGTAGGCAGGTCTGCAAGTACTCATCTCTGGGAATAAATACCTGCCAGCAGAAGGCACTAGAATTATTGGGTTCTGTGTTTTCAGCAGAACCTGGAGGACAGTTACAGTGAATCTAAATGATTCTTGTTTTATGTCACTTTTCTCCCAAAGCCCTCCCCAGGCTCTGGACCGAAACCCAGCCTGTTGGTTTTCTTCTCTGATTTCTACTTGGGATTCTCCCTAGCTCCCAGGATTTTGTTTCATAAGCTCAGAGCCTGAATGGGAGGTGAAGTCATCCTCCTGAAAAAGGCTTTCCCTTGAGTGATAAGCCACGTGCGCCTGGTCACGAAGCTCCTCGGGTCTGAGTTACTGGGTGCGCCTTCAGCTTTGCTCCACCCACAAGGCAGTCAGGGGTAAACTCGGATCCGAAAGTAGTTCCTGTCTGGAGAAAAATGAAGATTTTCCTGAAGTTCTCTTCTTGCCGCCCATTTGTAACAACTGCTAATATGCAGGTGGTATTTCAGTGATTACAGAACACCAGTCCTGGAGTTTGATTCTCACAGTTTATGAAATGGGAATTATTCGTACTCTTGTTTTTCTTGAGGAAACCGTGGCCCAAAGAGTGGAAGCAAGTTGTCCCAAGATGTTCAGCCAGCAAGTGATGCAGGCAAGATCTGGCCAGTCCAGTCTGTACCTGCACACCTATCATGCTTTCTCTGATGCATATAGTGTTTGCACAGTCACGTGCTCACGATACACCTAGGCCCATCCAGCAGAGTAATTTAGGGCCTCCGCTGCAGGGTTTTTTTTTTTTTTTTTATCTTTACTAGGGCTGCACCCACGGCATATGGGGGTTCCCAGGCTAGGGGTCTAACAGGAGCTGTAGCCGCCGGCCTTCGCCACAGCCACAGCAACGCGGGATCCGAGCCGTGTCTGCGACCTACACCACAGCTCACGGCATTGCCAGATCCTTAACCCACTGAGCAAGGCCAGGGGTCGAACCCGCAACCTCATGGTTCCTAGTCGGATTCGTTAACCACTGCGCCACGACGGGAACTCCCTTTTAAAGAGTCCTTGAGTCAGCACTAATTCTCTTACTTTGAAGAACCTCACAGGCAGAGGAATCTTACTCTGAGAAGATCAGGAGGCATAGTTACAAGTTCAGGGAGTGTTGGTCCTCGCTGACTGGCTTGGTTGGGGAGCATGTGTCTGCAGAGACCCCAGAGGGGGTGACTCCTCCGCCTTCTGTCTGCGCCTCGCCCCTGGCAATCTGAGCCTGGGAAGGGCCGCAAAGAGGCTGAAGGGAGTGCTGGGCTGGAGTCTGCCTCTGAGTAGGAAACCAGCTTCTCTTCGTCTCAGGTGCTTCTCCTGACCTTGGTGACGCCAGGGAGAAGGTGGCACCCTCAGAAGCGGACCTGGTGGGTCCTGCCAATGGCATTGGATTGGATGGCCTCATGTTGGCCGTGTCCTGAGTGTAGGGGTCTGTGCTAAGTGCTCTGGGTACAGAGATGAGCACGATGCTGTCTCAGCCCTCCTGGAGCTCCAGCCAGGCCCGGGGGCGGCTGTGCGTGTTACAAGGGCGGTGTTGGGTAGGACTGTGTCGGGAGGGCTGAGAACTGAGAAGCCAGGGGCTCTGCAGAAGGAAGCAGAAGCAGCTTCCTGTGGACTTCATCTGGTCTTCCTTCGTAGTCCTGTCGCTCCACGACCCCGTGCATCAGAGCTATGGGAACTGTTAGAGACCTCATGTCTTTGGATCTTCCATAACTGAGCATGAAGGCCCCAAGGACCTCCCAGCCTGGGGAGCCCCCCACCACCACCCCGAACCTGCAACTTTACTAAGGTACTAACTGGACCTAGGATGAGTAAGAGGCAGCAGAGGCTTGAGGCCTTTGGAATGGCTTGTCATCCCAGGATTTCTGGTCTAGAGGTCAGGGGGGCTGGAAGGCCTTTTGGTGTCTTTCTTCCAAGCCCCTCATCTGACAGTCACGGAAACGGAGGTTCGTAGAGAGGAACGGTCTTGCCTGGAATCATAAACAGGCTGCTACCATGGGAGTTCCCGTTGTGGCTCAGTGGTTAACGAATCCGACTAGGTACTATGAGGTTGCGGGTTCGATCCCTGGCCTTGCTCAGTGGGTTAAGGATCCGGCGTTGCCGTGAGCTGTGGTGTAGGTTGCAGACGCGGCTCAGATCCCGCGTTGCTGTGGCTGTGGCGAAGGCCGGCGGCTACAGCTCCGAATAGACCCCACCTGGGAACCTCTATATGCCGCGGGTGCGGCCCTAGGTAAGGTAAAAAAGACAAAAAAAAAAAAATAAAATAAACAGGCTGCTACCAGAGCTGCGCAGCTTCGGATGGGACAGTCCTATTTGTCTGCCCTCCTCTCTTCACATAACACACTGTTGAGGGCGAGCTGCATGCCCCTGTCCGAGGCAGCGATGAACAAGAAAGACCTTCCTGTCCTCTTGCAGTTTGTGTTCCACGGGCAGAGAAAGACACTAAACAAGTGATAAGGGATCACAAAAGGATGAATAAGAGTTCCCTGGTGGCCTAGTGGTTAAGGATTTGAGTTGTCACTGCAGCGGCTTGGGTCGCTGCCGTAGTACAGGTTCAACCCCTGGCCCGGGAACTTCTGTGTGCTGTGGGCGCAGCCAAAAAAAAAAAAAGGGGGGGGGATAAATCACTCCAGCGTGTGCGATGGGCTGTGAAAGGAGAGAGCAGGATTCTCTGAGAGAGAATAGGGGACTGGTGTGGACTGGGTGGTCAGGGGAGGCTTCTCGGAGGAAATGATTGAGACCGAAGGGGCAGGCAAGGGGAACAGCACTGGCTGGAGGTAGGGAGAGCTTGGGACCTGAGTTGCTGGCAGGAGGCCACTGTGGCCTTGGAACATGAGCTGGGGACAAGCGGTGCTAGTTGAGGTTGGGTATGATGTAGCTGAAGGCCACGTCTAGCCTGTGAGCTCCCTGCTGACATGGACTGGTGGAGAGATTTGGTCTCTGGGGACACATAGTTTGATATCTGGGTCCTCTTCCTAGCTGTGCAGCCTCAAGACGACTGACTTGACCTCTCTGAGCCTGAATTTTTTAACCTGTAAGAAAGGAATAATAACAGTAGCTACCTTATGGTTGCGGGGCTTACATGGGGGTGCTGAGGCCGTGGTGTCCCCCACAGAGCACAGGGCAGGTGTTCAGTGAACAAGAGCTTCTGGCCTCTGAAGTAAGTTTGGGGTGTCAAGGTCCCGCCTCCTGCCTCTGGAGCCCCCAGGAAAACACAATGTGGGACTCTGCAGGGCGAAGAGCAGGAGAGCTTGTTTTAGTTTGGGGAGGAACTGTATGTAAACCCGCTTCCTCAGCTCTCCCAGCACCCTCGCCCAGACACAGGGCTGTCTCATTGATTTGGGAACCTCATCAAGACCTTTTTTTCAAAAGCAAACATGAATGAAAGGCATTTTTCATTTTTACCTATAACGACAGGTAAACGTGTTGAGCAAAGGGGGCCAGACTCAAGAGTCCACGCTGCGTAATTCCATCTGTGTGAAGTTCAAGCGAGGCAGAATGAACCCCAGGCGCTAGAAGTCAGAGTAGTTATTCTTGGGGGACTAGTGACTGGAAGGGGGCACAAGGGAGATTTCTGGGGGAGCGGGCATTGTTCCATTTCTCGATCTGGGTACCGGTTTCACAGATGTGTTCATTTCATGAAACTATATTAAGCCATACTTGTAGAAGGTAGGCAGGTATATTGTATCTGAATCAAAACCACGCGTTAACGAACAAGGAATCTTCGTCTTCGCTCCATGACCTGGCCTGGTCCCTGAAGCCCATGTTGTTGATGTCTTTGGAGGCCCTTGTACGTCAAGAGAACATTTGTGGGAGTTCCCTTCGTGGCTCAGTGGTTAACGCATCCGACTAAAAACCATGAGGTTGCGGGTTCGATCCCTGGCCTTGCTCAATGGGTTAAGGATCCAGCGTTGCCGTGAGCTGTGGTGTAGGTTGCAGATGCGGCTTGGATCCCGCGTTGCTGTGGCGAAGGCTGGCAGCTACAGCTCCTGTTAGACCCCTAGCCTGGGAACCTCCATATGCTGCGGGTGCGGCTCTAGATAAGAAAAGGCAAAAAGACCCCCCCCCCAAAAAAAAGAGAACATTTGTGAGAAAAGCTACCGAATCCAGCTGTGACCATGTGTCCTGGCCGGGGCCTGTCTGGCCCGTGCGTCTCCCCTGTATTCTGGCTGTGTTCTCTATTTTGGCGCTGGCCTGCTGGGGGATGCTAGAGGCTGTCTGCTGTTTCTGCGAGCAGATGGGGAAATGCTGGCCTGTAGCTTCTGACCTCTTCCAGGCTTGGGCAGAGAAGGGAAATATTAGAACAGGGCCTATGAAGAGAAACACATCTAACCCCTCTTTTTATAGATGAGGCGAAGACCAGAGAGGGGAAGTGGCTTGTTCAAGGTCACGTGGGAAGTAGGTGATAGCCCAGGGTGGGGACTGGTGGTCTGACTCCCACCCTAGGGCTCTGGCCAACACCCTATAAGGACACAAACTCATTTTTCTTCTTTTATTTTTAATTTTTTTTGTCTTTTTGCCTTTTCTAGGGCCGCTCCCGCAGCATATGGAGGTTCCCAGGCTAGGGGTCTAATCAGAACTATAGCCGCCAGCCTTCGCCACAGCCACAGCAACGCGGGATCCGAGCCGCGCCTGCAACCTACACCACAGCTCACGGCAACGCCGGATCCTTAACCCACTGAGCAAGGCCAGGGATCGAACCCGCAACCTCATGGTTCCTAGTCGGATTCGTTAACCACTGAGCCACGACGGGAACCCCCATTTTTCTTCTTTTAATTTGAATGCTTTTGGGGAGTGAGAGACAATGTCTGGTAGGATAGTCTCTTTGGTTTGACTTTGAGGGTAGGGTGGCAGGGTCAGAGTTAGAAAGGTGAGCCTTTGGGAAGAACTGAGGTTCCCCAGGGAAAGGCGCTGCAACAGGCCCAGCAATGACTACGGTCTGTGTGAGACGCATGGTGATTTCATGTAAGCGGCGTGTAATGATAGTGGTTTCTTCTTTCCTATGCTTACATTCCTTTCCTTTACTTAGATTATTATAGGAACACCCAAATCATAAAATATTCCTGTTAAACTGGAGCTCAACAAGAATTTAGTCCACATGTTCATTCTATAGACAAGGAAAGTAAGGCCCGAAGACGGGAGGGGGTCTGTCCTGAGTCACAGAGCCGGTCATACAGGAGATGAAACTTAGAGAAGCGTTGCAGCTACCCTCTGCTGGTTTAAACCGACAGATAAAAGCTCACCTATACGAGCTTTTGGCTTTTATCCACAGCCCCCAGCTCTCTCAAGGAGCCTGCCTCGCCTTTACGCCAAACATTCTCAACACCCCCTCCCCAGCCCTCCTGGGAAAGACAGCGGCCGGAATCCCTGCTGCCCACGAGAGGCTGGCATGTGCAGAGCACACTGCTAGGCACTTAACCCACAGAATCTCCTTTTGTAGGGACGGGGGCCGCCAGGGAACCCCTAGTCTCAAGCCTCAGCCTTCCTAAACTGGCTGAGGAACTCCCCGGGGCGGCTGCCTGCCAGATCTGAGTTTCCCAGTGGGGTCTCTGGGGTTAAGATCACCCACCACACCCGCAGCTTGGCCGGGGCAACCTCTCTGGGGAGAGAAACCAAAACCTCCAGGAGCTGTGTCGAGCTCAGAGGTACCCAGGCCGGGCTCCGTGACCCAGTCTAGCCACCAAGCTTTATAGGAAGCAGTCATAATAGCTGTTTGGATTTATCTGCCTCTGTCTTTGGCAAGAGGGTTTCCAAGATGAACTCTGAGCCAAAGGGGTTTTATGATTTCTTTTATTAAAAAAATTTTATTGTAGGAGTTCCTGCTGTGCTCAGTGGTTAACGAACCCAACTAGGAACCACGAGGACGTGGGTTCAATCGTTGGCCTCGCTCAGTGGGTTGGGGATCCCGCATTGCCGTGAGCTGTGGTGTAGGTCGCAGACGCGGCTCGGATCCCGCGTTGCTGCGGC
This sequence comes from Catagonus wagneri, assembly GCA_004024745.2. Taxonomy (NCBI): domain Eukaryota; kingdom Metazoa; phylum Chordata; class Mammalia; order Artiodactyla; family Tayassuidae; genus Catagonus; species Catagonus wagneri. Next base: position 2,143,106 of record PVHT020003428.1, on the reverse strand, counting down.
TGTGGCGTAGACCGGCGGCTACAGCTCCTGTTAGACCCCTAGCCTGGGAACCTCCATATGCTGCAGGTGCGGCCCTAAAAAGACAAAAGACAAAAAAGATTTTATTGTAGAAGTAATGTGTGGCAAATGTCATGGAGTCATGAAGAGTTAAAGGGAAAAGCAGAACTCCCTCTTCCCTCCCTCCAAGCCTCATACCCACAGGGAGGCCCTGGTGAAGCTTGTCTTCTGTGGCCTTTCAGCCCTTTTCAGGGTACATCAAGTGTGCCTCTGGACCCTGATGGGATCACACGACCAGACAGTCCACAGCTCACTTTTCTCACTTAATGAAAGATTGGATATCCCTTATAGCAGCGTATATAGATCTATGAGACTTATTTTGGATGAAATCACAAAAGTAATGGATTTTTTTAAAATAAAAAAATTAAAGACAATTTAAGCCATTAAAAGATGAGTCACCTTAAGCCAGCAACTATTTTTGTTTCCGAGGCCTACCTTCTGTCTTCCCAGGGCTATTTCTCAGTCCCACACATCCTCTCCTCTTTTGTGTCTGCTTGAGACACCCCTGTGCTCAGAGTTAGCGTTCCCCCAAGTGCTAAGCTGCTGGGCGGGTTGCTGAGGCCGAGGGGAGGGGGAGCAGCGCTCAGGCCCTGCCTTGTCCCGGCGCTGAGATTAGGCCTGTCTGACATTTGTTTGTGCTGGGCTGTCAGCTCTTTGAAGGCAGGTCCACATCTTCCCTCCTCTTTGGGACATCACGACAGCCTGAGACAGAGGCCAGAGGTCCCTAAATCTCCTGTGACGTCCCTTTGCTTGGGCTCTGCCCTCAGTCTTGGAAAAATTAAACTTTTCCTTCAAGGCCTAGGTCCCAAGCCATCTGCCCTGCACGCCTGCCGTGACCCACCCCACCCTGCCACACCCCCTTCTGTGGGGTGTGGTACCTCTTATTCTGCACCCACACCTCCGTGAAGGGCTGATGTCATCATCCCTCATGATACACAGAAGGGTTCGCCTGGTCATCTTTCCTGCTGGACCCGGTGCCCCCAGGCTGGGCTCTCGCACCCTTTATCTTATCCGTTCATTTTCCACCCCTGTCCCCGTCCCCCGCTGAGTGTCCCGCCCATGGCTTTTACACTTGTTCAGTGCTCGGCTTCCATCAGTTAACTGCAGAGCCGTCTGCAACCGGCCTCGAGTTAAATCTGAGGCAGCAAATCTCAGCCAAGCCCCCACACTCCCTCCCTTAGACCTTGGAGTCTGTGAACATCCTGCATTCCCCAAACACGAAGTGGAAAACAAAACGCAGAAATGGCCTCCGTTTCCTGGACACCCATTATTGTATTTAATCCTTGTACTGCCTGGTGGAGCCGTTTTTATGCCCATTTTCAGATGAAGACGGTTTCCAGAATGTTAGGCGACAGGCTCCAGAAATACAGACCACCTGCCTTCTAGAGGAGAAGCAACGTGGGAAATTAGACTTGGCGCAACACAGCAGATCTCAGAGGAGGTCAGGAACAAAAGCCAGAAACATCTCTGGGCAGAGCCCCACCTGCTGCCCTGAGTTGGGATTCCTGCGCCTCTCCCATCACTCGTGTGCTTGTGTTTCCTGCTGCTGAGACCGTGAGAGTGACTGACCCAAGTTAAGCATCTTCTGCCCCCGTATTGGCCTCTGTGCTGGGGACTTCCTGTCTTCCGGGACGATGTGTGAATCGGCTCACATGCCCCCTTCACAGAGGTGAAAAACCAGGCTCAGATAAGTTTGACAGTGGCCTCTAAAAGCTTTCTTACTGCTAACACCAAGCTTTTCTTTTTCTTTTTTTTTTTTTTTTGTATTTTTGCCTTATCTAGGGCTGCACCCACGGCATACGGAGGTTCCCAGGCTAGGGGTCTAACAGGAGCTGTAGCTGCCGGCCTTCGCCACAGCCACAGCAATGCGGGATCCGAGCCGCATTTGCAACCTTCACCACAGCTCACGGCAACGCCGGATCCTTAACCCACTGAGCAAGGCCAGGGATCGAACCCGCAACCTCACGGTTCTTAGTCGGATTTGTTAACCACTGAGCCACGACGGGAACTCCAACACCAAGCTTTTCTGTGCTGGGCCCAGAAAGCTCTCTCCTCAGTGTTCGGGGCAAGGGAATCTTTCAGGCCACAGCCGCATCCCAGACAAGCCAGTGGTTTCCAAAAGGGGGGCGAGTGTGTGTGGATACGTTGGTGCACAACCGTGCTCTGGGTCATTGTCACAGCCCAGCGACTCCTCCTGGGCACCCCCCGTGTGCTGGGCATTGTGATGGAGAGAGGAGACTTTGGGCTCAGGTCTTTCCCCAGAAGAGATTAGGGCTCAGTGGGGGCCCAGGGCTACTCCCCTCAAAAGCTAATGAAATGAGAAGCTGGAGCAGGCCTCGGGCTAATAGGGGGACCCCCCCCCAAATGTGTGCAAGTTGTTCAGCGAGGAAACTATCGCCCCGGGCGGGCAGCTCCGTATAAAATCCAGGAGAATCCAATAACCACCCAGAGGTTGGGGCCCCGCCGAGGGCCGAGAAGCTGCAGGTCCTGGGCTTGGGCGAGAGGACTTGTGGAGAGGCGACTGCAGAGGGCCCCGGATGACAGAGGCCGTGGATGCGGGAGCAGGGGAGGCGCCTTCATCACCCATTGTTAGGAAAACAAAACACAAAGCCACTCAGACAAAGTGGCTGCATTGCACACGCTTCGGTCAGTAGCTGGCACACGGTGCAGACAGCTTGCCGTGAGGGAGTGGGCTTCTTGAGCTCAGTTGGCATCATGAAAACTGTGAGCTGGAGGTGGGGGTCCTCTGGGGGGGTAATTGAGACCATTGTATACGCGTATCTATGGGCACTCTTTCTACTTATTGGTCGCCAGCATGTACATTTGCTGTGGTGTTTGTTGTTCTTTGCCTCAGCGCTGTCTTATGTCTACCCTTCCATGTGTCCAGAGTGTCCGTACAGCCTAAAAATGCTTTCATTTTGAAATAATTTCCAATTTAATGGAAACATTTTCAGAATAACAGCACTCCCATATACCCTTGATCCAAGCACAGTTTTTAACATTTTGTCACCTCTTCTGTTGCTCTTGCCCTCCATCCTCCGTCTTCCACCGTCCTCTTCCTCCTCCTCTCCCCTCTTTCTCCTCCCTTCCTTGCCTCCTTTCCTCTTTCTGTCCTTTCCTTTTGTCTCCCTCCCTCCCTATTATTGTTTCTGAGCCATTTGAGGGTCACTTGCAGCAGACATTATGCCTCTTTCTTTATCCTTAATGCTTCATTATGCATCTCCTAAGGACGCGGACACACGCTTTCATGACCACAGTACAGCTTTCAGATTCAGGACTTTTAACTCTGATGCAGCATTTTTATCTAAGCTATCACCCTTGTTCCAGTTTTGTAAATTTTCTCACTAGTGTTCCTTTAAAAAAGTAAACTTTTTGTACAGTCGTAAAGGTTACACTCCATTTACAGTTTTACAAAAGTAGTTCCCATTGTGGCTCAGTGGATTAAGAACCGGACATTGTCTCTGTGCGGATGTGGGTTAGATCCCTGGCCTCGTTAGGTGGGTTAAGGATCTGGCGTGGCTATAGGCCAACAGCTGCAGCTCCGATTTGACCCTTAGCCTGGGAACTTCCAAATGCCGTGGGTGTGGTCAAAAAAAAAAAATTGGCTTGTATTCCCTGTGTTGTACAATAAATACATCATTGGCCCTGTCTTACACCCAGCAGTTTGTATCTCCCACTTCCCCCAGTAGTGTTTTGCTTTTTTGTTTTGTTTTGTCTTTCTGCCTTATCTAGGGCCGCACCCGCTGCATGTGGAGGTTCCCAGGCTAGGGGTCTAACAGGAGCTGTAGCTGCCAGTCTACACCACAGCCACAGCAACGCGGGATCCAAGCCGCGTCTGCAACCTACACCACAGCTCACGGCAACGCTGGATCCTTAACCCACTGAGCAAGGCCAGGGATCGAATCCGCAACCTCATGGTTTCTAGTTGGATTCATTAACCACTGAGCCACGAAGGAAACTCCCCTAGTAGTGTTTTTTAAAGCAGTTTTTCTCCCTGCTGAATAAGATGCTGTGAAGACCATGTATTGCCTTTTCTTGTCATATGTCTTTAGTGTCCTTTGATCTGGGACAGTTCCTCAGCCCTTCTTTGACTTTTATGACAAGATATTTTTGAAAAATACTGGCCTTAAAAAAAATACAGTCTGTATACTTTTGTTAACTTCATAATAATCTGCTGTGTAAATATCCCCAATTTACTTAACTTTCCCTGTTGTTTCTCACTACTAAAAATAAGCGTTTCTGTGAGTGTATTTGTTGAATTTCCTCTCTCTGCGTTATTTCTGCTGGGTGTATTCCCAGCGGTGGAAACTCAGGTCAAAGGGTATGAAAGATTCGTGTAATGGTTGCAGCTGGAAATACTGAACCAGTTTACTAGGTCATGAGCATGCTCCTATTTCCTTATGGCTTTGTTAATGCTCTTTCATTGTTTGGGGGGTATTTTTGGCAGTTTAAGAGTTTTGTAAAGATACCTTCATGTTTTCACTGTGGGGAAATTTAACGTGCTTGAAGTTTTCTGTGCTTCTCCCTTTAATCTAAACCTTGTTCTCTCTGCTACTTCACCTCTTATTCACGGTGTTTCTATTTCATTTTCGTGAATCATTTGAAGTTCTGATAGTAACACTAAGCGAGTGACGCAAATATAACAAATCCCATTTCATGAGTGATATCAGCGAGGCCCCATCAGGACAGGGAGAAGAGGCCTTCCCTGTAGGCTGAGGGTGTAGCCCCCCTCCCCCGGAGGTAGAGGGGGTTCACGGTCTTTGGGGGACCCCAGGACTCCCGCAAAGGCTTCCACTTCTTTGTCTCTGCTTTTCGAAGCCAGCTGGATTGGTTCTCTAAGACAGCTTTCTGACAGGTGCTGTTGGGAGAGGGGCTGCTTGAGGAGAGGGGTGTTTTTAGGGCACAGGAGAGAGCTCCCTTGCCGGGGAGACCAACGTGAGCAGTAAGAGCCGAGCCCAGTGGTTGGACTTAGGGCCTGTGTACCGACCACCGCAGCTGTACCCCAGGTCTCTGGCAGTGCAGGGGGTGGGGAGATCATGAGACCTGGCAGCTTCCAGGGCCTCCCACTGGAGGCACGTTGCAGCCTTCAGAGTTTCTCTTCTGGAGTTTGCGCCAGACCCCGAAGCCGCCTTCAGTAGATTTCAGAAAAAATAAAAATAAAAATAAAAATAAAAGGAGTTCCTATCGTGGCACAGCAGAAATGAATCCAACTAGAAGCCATGAGGTTGCAGGTTCAATCCCTGGCCTTGCTCAGTGGGTTAAGGATCTGGCGGCTCAGATCCAGCGTTGCTGTGGCTGTGGTGTCAGCCGGCGGCTACAGCTCTGCTTGGACCCCTAGCCTGGGAACCTCCATATGCCGCGGGTGTGGCCCTAAAAAAAAAAAAGCAAAAATAAATAAATAAAAATAGGTTTCAGAGCCCAGGAACTTTAATCTGCAAGGGATCCTGTGTGTCTCGGCCAGGGGATGGGAAACTCTAGCCTTGCAGCTGTATCTGTTCTGCTGCCTGCTTTGAATGGCCCTGGAGCTAAAAAGCTTCTGAGATGCACCGTTCTAACAGATCTGATGGTTGGGAACCATACTGGGCCTCAGTGAGGCAAAATGCTATTTCCCGCCCCAAATACCATTTTTTTCCTTGGAAGACATGTATTTACAAAAATTAAACAAACAAAATGAAACAGACTCAATTCTTACTCTGTTTTGAATTTCAACTTAAAAATTTATGGAAATTTAGCGTTCCCCTTTGTTATATAAGTACCTGCTTAATATCCTTGATTTTACCTTTTGGCCTGCAGTGCCTAAAATATTTACCACCTGGCCCTTTGTATAAAGAGTATCTCCTCCTGATCTACTCTACTATGGTTTTTATTTTTATTTTATTTTATTTTATTTTTTATTTTTGCTATTTTAGGGCTGTACCCATGGCATATGGAGGTCTCCAGGCTAGGGGCTGAATCAGAGCTGTAGCCGCTGGCCTATGGCCACAGCCACAGCAACACAGGATCCGAGTGGTGTCTGCGACCTACTCCACAGCTCACGGCAACGCCAGATGGATCCTTAACCCACTAAGTGAGGCCAGGGGTCAAACCTGCATCCTCATGGATGCTAGTCAGATTCATTAACCTCTGAGCCACGACGGGAACCCTTCCTCTAGTATGGATTACTATTTAAGCAGCAAAACTTAAAAAAAAAGGAGCGGGGTTATTCGGAGGTGAGGGAAGGAAGGCTATAAACAGATCAAAGTGAAGGTGCAGTTATGGAAAAGGAGGAAGAAGAGGTGAGCAGGGGTCCACCCGCCCCCCTGCCCTGCCCTCCCTCTCCCAGCCTGTGAGGAACCTCCGAGAAGCCCAGTTTCAGAGCCACTGTCCGTGTGAGTCAGCCCTGTCCCCCGCAGGGCGCTGGGCTGGAGGAAGGAAAGCGGGGTCTGGGTATGACGGATCCTGCGTCCTCTGGAAGCCTGGTCCTGTACTAGTTGCTGGGATATTACCTAGTTTGATCCTCTGGCAGCCCTGCAGGGTGGCAGGTATTCCTCCCATTTTGCAGATGAGGAAGCTCAAGCCGGGAGAACTTAACTAACTTGCCAAGGTAAGTGTCAGAGCTGGGACTTAAACCCATGACTTCTGAACCCTGGTCCAGGGCTCTCGATGGGGCACCAAGCTGTCTAAAATTTTCTTTCTGCCTGTGACCCCCAGGTTCCCTCCGGAGAACAGGGGAGGAAGTTGATACAGTTGTTTAGTGCTCTTAGGGGTTTGCTGGGGAGTCTGCTGAGGGCCCGCACCCCTGGCTGCCAGCATCTAAGCCCAAGGTCTCCGGATCCTAATCTTGAACCCGGAGCTGCTGGCCCCTGGTGGCCCAGCCATAACGCCTTGAGGATGAGAAACGGCCCTCCCCTCCTGGGGGTGGGGTTTATTGGGCACCCCGCCTGTGGGGCCCACCGGCTAAAGAGAACCTGGCTGCTGAGGGAGGGGTTACCTTGTGGTTCTAGGAGGCAAGCGTTCCTCCTGGTATTTTGGAGGCGACAGGGCAGAAGGCAGAGGGCAGTTGAGGGGCAACTGAAGGACCCCCGGCAGGAGGATGCTTTCAGGGTAGGAGGCTGCCTGGCAGTGACTGCTCCGGCTGCTGTGGCCACCAAGCCCAAGGGTGACGCTGGCTCTGCCACTGTGAGCTGCTGGATCTTGGGCAGCCTCACTCTCATAGGCTCTATTTCTTCACCCTAAGGTGGTCCCTGTCTCTCGGGGTTGTTTACCAGCCTTCTGGGGTCCCCTCCTTTTTATGTCCGAATAAGAATAATGAGAATTCCACTCCAGGGCGACAGGAAGTCCTGTTCCTGACCCAGCATTTCTTAGTGTCCCCTGGGAGTGCTCACATCCTCCTTGACGCCTCAGGTCCTCGGGTTCAAGGACCCCTTCCTCCTTTGAGACAAGGCAGAGCTCTCTCTGTGACCCTGTCTCAGGCTCCTTTCTGAGGAGGCTGGTTGCAGGGCACACTGAGTTTCCTGTTAGGCGTGCGGGTAGCGAGCAGAATTTCTTCACAGAGAAGCAAACAACTTCAAGCGGGGTGAAAGGTACCTCTGACTCCTCATCTCTGCTGTGATGCTGGGGCCTTACTGAACCCACCCCAGGCCCTAAACTTGCTACCCTCTTTTATACTTACCGCCCCAGAGACCTCCTGTTCTCTCACATGTAGGTAGTTTAGGTGCTTGTTTTAACTGCTCGCTTAAAGGATCTCGGAGCTCTCGTTTCCAGAACCAAAGACCCTTTAACGTTTTTCCCCCCACGCAAAGCTCTCTCTGACCTCCCCCATGGATGGGGTTGGTTTCCCTGACTACAGGTAACAGTTCTGAGCAGCTTTCAAAATCACACATTTCCGGAGTTCCCGTCATGGCTCAGTGGTTAATGAATCCGACTAGGAACCATGAGGTTGCGGGTTCGATCCCTGGCCTTGCTCAGTGGGTTAAGGATCCGGCGTTGCCGTGAGCTGTGGTGTAGGTTGCAGACGCGGCTCGGATCCCGCGTTGCTGTGGCTGTGGTGCAGGCTGGCGGCTACAGCTCCTGTTAGACCCCTAGCCTGGGAACCTCCACATGCCGCGGGTGCAGCCCTAGCTAAGGCAAAAAGACAAAAAAAAAAAAAAAAAAAATTTCCCATTCCTGGAAGACATGTAAGGGGCTTAAGTACCCAGCAAGTGCTCATAGATACCGACCTGATTATGCTTAAAAGCCCAGTGCTCGGTCGTACTGAAGCGCTCTCAGGGAGGAGCTGGCTTGGGCGCTTCTCCTGTGTTGCCTCTTTGATCGTGAGGCTCCGCTGGGGGTGGGTAGGCAGGTGGCAGGTCACAGTCCCCATTTTACAGCTAAGAAAACAGAGGCACTGAGGTCCAGTCCCTGCCCTTCAGAGCAGGGAGCCCAGATGGGGTGTAGATAATAAGGCGGTGTGTCCGCGGGGTGTTGTAAACACAGGTCCTGGTAGCCATCTTGAGACGATTTCTTCAAGAAAGAGATTTTATAACACACCTCTGGACCCAGCAAAGTCAGCGGTGTTTCCAGAGTTTGGGAGCGTGACATTCTTTCTGATGCCTCCACTGGGCCCTGAGGTAACATCTTCCGTGGAGTGTGTGTGTGGACCTTGGGCAAGTTACTTCACCTCTCTGAGCCTTGGTTTTTTCATCTGTGAAATGGAGAACATGCCACCTCCTTTATCATACCAGGATTTGAACGTGGATCTTTCCCCACCTAGAGAATTGAATGAGATTAAGGACCGAAACATGTAGCACAGTAGCTGTCATCTTGGGCAGCACATTTGAGTCACAGAGGAGGTTTAAAACAAACACACATGCATACGTGCCAGAGATTCAGATTTAGAAAGTCTGAGTTGAGGCTCTGGCATTCATATATATATACTTTTTTTTTTTTTTTGGTCTTTTTTAGGGCTGCACCTGTGGCACATAGAGGTTCCCAGGCTAGGGGTCCAATCGGAGCTGTAGCCGCCGGCCTACACCACAGCCACAGCAACTTAGGATCTGAGCTGCGTCTGCGTCCTACACCACAGCTCACGGCAACGCCGGATCCTTAACCCACTGAGCGAGGCTAGGGATCGAACCTCCAACCTTATGGTTCCTAGTCGGATTCGCTTCTGCTACGTCACGAAGGGAACTCCCAGTGAACTTCCTTTTTTTAAAAAAAAATTATTATAGTTGATTAACAGTGTTTTGACAATTTCCGCTATATAGTAAAGTGACCCAGTTACATATATATATATATATATATATATATATATATATATATATACACACACATTCTTTTTCTCACATGATCCTCCATCATGTTCCATCACAGTGATTGGATGTAGTTCCCTGTGCTACACAGCAGGATCTCACAGCTTATCCACTCCAAACCAGTGAGCTTTCTGTCATAGGATCTGGAGGTCATTCTGTTTTAACTCCCAGTGCCTAACTCAGTGACAGGCACATAATAAATGTTTGAATCCTGGTTTCACTTTGCTCCCAGGATCTCTAGTCTAGCTTTGCACTATGACCGCAATCAAGTTGCTCTTCCTCTCTGGTCCTCAGTCCCTTTTTCCCTCTCAGCTCTAAAATGCCACGATGCTGTGAAATACTCATCCAGCATGTATTAGATAGGAGCTTTGACGGGCAAGAGGGAGCGAAGGGCGCACTTGTCTGTTGGGTGACGTACACTGTATATGTTATAGTTCAGTCCTAATTCCAGCAAACCCAGGAATGAGTCTGGGGAACCTTTGCCTAATGCTTTTAAGTAAACAACCATTCTGGAGTTTCCACTGTGATGCAGTGGGTTAAGAATCTGCCTGCAGTGGTTTGTGTTGCTGGGGAGGCACGGGTTTGATACTTGGCCCAGTACAGTGGGTTAAAGGATCCAGCGTTGCCACAGCTGCAGCATAGGTTGAAGTTGTAGCTTGGATTCAATGCCTGGCCTGGGAATTCCGTATACCATGGGTGTGGCCTTAAAAAGGGGGAGGGGAGAAAAAAGTCCATTCTGACTAAGGACGGGATTTAAAACTATTAAAGTGCTAATAGTGCAGGTGGTCATTTAATAGTAAGAGTGCGATCTTTTTGCTTTGTGAGATCGCCCCAAAGCCATCCCTGTAGCACTGCCGAGATTAACTGGCCCTTGCTGGTATTAACTGGCATTTGCATGGTTAGTCTTGTATAACTGTACTCTAGGTCCACAGATATATGTCTCTAATATGTTCACCTTTCCTTTTTGTTGCCGCCTTAATTTCCTCTTGGCAGGGTTAAGCACTTCAAGGCCAATGTCTAAGTCGCCTCTTCCCTATATTCTGGCTGATAGAGTCAGGAATAGGTGGCTGGCAGATTAAAACTGGAGGATGTGGAGTTCCCGTCGTGGCTCAGTGGTTAACGAATCCAACTAGAAACTATGAGGTTGTGGGTTCGATCCCTGGCCTCGCTCAGTGGGTTAAGGATCCGGCGTTGCCGTGAACTGTGGTGTAGGACGCAGACGCGGCTCGGATCCCGCGTTGCTGTGGCTGTGGCGAAGGCTGGCGCCTATAGCTCCGATTGGACCCCTAGCCTGGGAACCTCCATGTGCCACGGGTGTGGCCCAAATAAGGCAAAAAGACAAAAAAACAAACAAACAAAAACTGGAGGATGTGACTGACTTCGCCCATTACTTTACCTGCACTACCTGCCCAAACTTACCTCTCAGTGCTCCCTAACCTTTCTCACTCCAGCCGCACCGTCCAAGCCTTTTAATGAAACGTTCTTTTCCTCTTTCTGAGCCCCTTCTCTCTCATCTTTCGTCCTCTCTTCTGCTAGTTCTACTCAGCCCTCAAGCCCAGTGACAAATCCCTCCTGTCCTTCTACAGCCGTCCCGCGGTACTTCCCCCAGAGGCAGCCATCTCCCCAGCTTCCAGCATCCACAGCCCTCGCACATAATTATTCTGAAGCACGAGGTTTTCTGCAGGTTCGTTCTGTATTCTGAGCCAGACTGTGAGTGCCTTGAGGACAGGGGCCAAGGAGGATGGTTCTTAGTGTTCTCACCACCTCTGGCGCAGAGCTGGATCCACGGTGGGTGCTCAGCAAACACAGGGACTGGTGCACCCTACACTGTGTTCAGCCAGCACTGAGCCCCCCGGGGCTGGAGTTCGCGTCTGCAAGCCCAGAGAAGGTAGAGATGCAGCGGGATCATTTTCATCACAGCCCCATTCACACGACTGTCTTTGTTTTCTCGCCTGGATGGGGCGGGACAGGGAAACAGGCAAGTGTGCAGAGCTGTTTGGCATCTCAGCAGCTGTACAGAATGCTCGCTTGTTCTCCCTCTCGTGTGCCAGAATCGCCTGCACTGGTGCTAGCCTAGTGGCCTCGGGCCTGTTCCTCCTTCTCTAGGAAGTGGCTGAGCCTGGTTCTGTGAACCTTAACGGGTATCTAGTGCAGCTTCCTCCTGCACTGGTGCTAGCCTAGTGGCCTCGGGCCTGTTCCTCCTTCTCTAGGAAGTGGCTGAGCCTGGTTCTGTGAACCTTAACGGGTATCTAGTCCTAGAGAGAGAAGATGCCAGGGCTTCCCCTTGTAGGCAGTGACCGATCTCAACTGAGGAGGTGCCATGAAGGTTCCAGGTCATGGCTGTGGCTTCCTTGAGGCTATTGGAGGGTAAGAGAAATGGAAAGATTCACCTGTGGCATCTGAGCCATCAGTCAGGGACTTGGAGTAGAGGATTTGATTCAAGTCTAACTTTGGCCGCCCGAATGCTGTGTAGCCTTGGACAAGGCACTTTCCCTCTCTGGGCCAGACAGCATTTTAGTGTGCATGGAACCAGAATGCAGGTTTCCTCACTCCAGGTCCTTCCTCTCTCTACTACTCTGCAGAAACACGACAGGAATTTGGTATCACACCAACTCACCTACCGTTTTGCTTTTCACTTGTTCCTGTTAGTCCCTAAGGTGCTCTTAGAATTGGGACTTTCTTCAGAGGCCTGCAGTCAGAGATTTATCCCCAAACTGTAATTCTCCTACATTTCCCTCCTGTGTTTTCCTTTAAGCCTCAGCCTTCCTTGGGGCTGCCTGATGGGTCTGTGTCTTTTGGTACTGCAAAGAAAATCCTTCCAGAAGAGGTGGGCCAAGTGGCACTGCTTTGGTGAAGCAAGTAATGCCTTCCCATGGCTGGGCTCCATAACAATTTGTCGTAGGAATGAATGAATGAATGAATGAATGAATTCCAGCAAGAGGCAAGAGAATTAATGATGCCGTGGTAATACCTTAGTCATCACTGTAAGAGACCAGGTCACTGAAGACCGCTCTGTGGAAATGACCATCTCAGAGCAGCACCCGTCCAGTCTCCAGTCCCGATGAGGTGGGTTCTGTCCCCAACTACCATCGCAGCTCTTTCCATGTCGATGCATTCACTGAGACCAGGCAGTGAGAGCTGGTGTGAGAGCAAAGACTTGATTTTGGAGCTGCATGCGCTAGGTGAGTCCTTCCCCCCACAGGGCATCTCGGTTTCCCCATCTCTAACATTCAAGTACCTTCCAGCACTGGCCTCATGTGACTTTATGATTATGTGAAGCATCCTTGCTGGGTCAGAGGTCACCTGCTCAACAGGGCAGGAGTCACTTGCCAAGTGCTCTGACCCATGGCACGGTAAAGCCTCCGGTGCCACCAAGACTGCTGCTGCTGAGATTAGCCAGGGACACTTGGCACCGAGGCCGTGCCCAGGGCCTGTTTTAGCAACACAGCTAGTAAATATTGACTCTGTGGCACAAAAATGGAAAGCAGAGATGACGGTGTTAACTCACTCGAGGGGTAGAAGTTCATCAAACCCTGATAAGGCAAGATGTAGTTATGCAATGCGGGGGTGTATCGCTGACAAATAAGTTGTTTAGGGCTGGAGAGAGCTGAAAACAGGACGAGAGAGCTGTCACAGGGCGTCTGCGGTCCCGTCGGCACTGCTTGGCCTGCTTGTTCATTGTTCATTTTTTAATGAATGGATATTGAGGTTCCTGAAGCATCAAGAAGAAAGACTGGAAGGAAATCCACCAAAATATTCACTGTGACATTCTCTAGAGTAATTGGATTTTTTTGGTATTTTTTTTCCGTTTTTCACTGTCTGTAATGATCACATTACTTTCATAAGTAAGTAAGAAAGAAAGGCCATGTATTAGAAATAAAACCTCCTTCTTCGGAGAGTCTGAAGGAACTTTCAGAATCTTTCAAGTACCTCAGATCTTTGTGTTTGGCCTCCTGGACCTTGAATGGTAATAGAGCAATCAAAAAACAAGAAAAGGAGTTCCTGTCGTGGCTCAGTGGTTAATGAATCCGACTAAGAACCATGAGGTTGCGGGTTCGATCCCTGGCCTCGCTCAGTGGGTTAAGGATCCGGCGTTGCCGTGAGCTGTGGTGACGGTTGCAGACGCGACTCGGATCCCGCATTGCTGTGGATGTGGCGAAGGCCGGCGGCTACAGCTCCTGTTAGACCCCTAGCCTAGGAACCTCCATGTGCCGTGGGTGCGGCCCTAGATAAGGCAAAAAGACAAAACAAACAAACAAACAAACCAAAAAAACAAGAAAAGTCTGTAAGAGAGAAGCTACTCTTCAGGATAAACCCTGATCTAAGCATGTTTACTTCTTGATTTGTACCCATGAAAGTAGAATGGGAAAAAAATTGCAATCACTTGAGATGACAGGATTTTTTTCTAAGTGAACAAACACTGCTTCGAGTGCTTTCTGTTTGCTAGCCCTGTACTCCACAGTGACCAGGCCCACCTTGGCCCAGAACTGGGCAGATCTGAGCACAGGGCAGTCTGGTAAGTGGTCATAGCTGAGCTGAAGGTAGGAGGAGCCAGGTATGGAGGAGGGACTAGGCCTTGGAATTTGGAGGACAGGGATGGCAGTGTCATTCTAATAATGATTGTCTCCAATTAAGCACCAACCATATAACAGGGAACTTCCTTATTATCAATTTTTTTTGGTCCTTTTTCTTTTTTAGGGCCACACCCATGGCACCTGGAGGTTCCCAGGCTAGGGGTCGAATCGGAGCTGCAGCCACTGGCCTATGCCACAGTCACAACAACGTCAGATTTGAGCCTCATCCGTGATGTACACCACAGCTTGCAGCAACGCTGGATCTTTAACCCACTGAGGGAGGCCAGGGATCGAACCCGCATCCTCATGGATACTAGCTGGATTCTTAACCTGCTGAGCCACAGTGGAAATTCTCTACCTTCCTTATTACTAATCTTAGCAAAACTTCGCGTGATATACATTAGCTACCTTTTAGGGATGAGGAAGCTGGGAAGTCACCTCTCCCAAGCTTCAGAGCCCAACATCCGCAGGCTCTGGATTCACATCTGCCTGACTGCAAAGCGTTTAACACTAGAGAACAGAAACCTGCAAAAGGAGCCTGAGCTAACACACAAGAGGCATGCAGTCTGACCCGGGCCTAAAGGTCTTGGGAGGAAGAGGCGGCCTGGCTGTAAAACACGGGCGAGTGGCTATAGGTAGGATCCTGACGTGTCAGCCCTGACCCCAATGCTGGGTATGTCCGCCCTCCTCAGCCCTGGGGGTGACCCAGCGGTGCCAGTGGGGCCCCAAGAACCATGGGACAGGTGAGCCTTCTTGAAGTTTCCTCTGGCCAGCCCAGAGGGCCCTTCATCTTGATCATCGGTGGTATGGTGGGGAGGCTGTTTGTGAAGGGGTGGAGCTGGAGTGTGGGCCTGCAGCATCAGGGCCTGTGGGGGACGATAAACTGGTCTGTAGGCTGACTTTGTACCTGGTTAATTTAGGGCCGCACCTGCAGCACATGGCAGTTCCCAGACTAGCGGTCGAATCGGAGCTGCAGCTGCCAGCCTACACCGCAGCCACAGCAATGTGGGATCCGAGCTGCCTCTGCCACCTATGCTGCAGCTTGTGGCCATGCCAGATCCTTAACCCACTCAGGGAGGTCAGGGATCAAGCCTGCATCCTCATGGATACTAGTTGTGCTCTTAGTCCACTGATCCACACTGGGGACTCCCATACCTGGTTAATTAAAACAACCATTCATGGCACTTTAGCTTTTTAGTTGAATTAGTAGAGCTAATTTCTGAGTCCGAGGCAGTGATTGCCTCTTGGGGCCCCACAGATCCTGGACTCAGCCCTTGGGACCAGCCAGGAGCCTCACTTCCTCACCCTCTTCTGCTGAATATCTGTCTACCTGCAAAGTGTGACTGGAGAATGCTTTGTCTGCTCCCTTCACCTGGGAAGGCCTGCCTTCTGAGAATACAAGCCTCTAAGTTGGAGTTCATCAGTTAAAGCTGGTTTCCACTTATTTTATTTTCTTAGGAGAAAGGATGTGTGTTTGAGGGGAGGGGCTGAATTGTGGTATGTGGTGTTTTTTAAAAACTGTGTTTTGGGCCTGCACAACCAAGTTGATTGAAGCCCAGCAGGACCCGTTATAGAAATGGCTTATCTTGTGGTTTTCTGCAGTTGTGGCTAGAACATATTTGGTTTTCTGGCAAAGTCATGTAGGCTTTTAAAATTTGATGGAGAAGCCTTCAGGGTCACCAAAGTTGAAAGGAGCAGTGGCATTTGTATTCTCCTCCTGGCCCCAGGAGTCTGGGCTCCTCTGGGGCTCACACCAATGTGTCCTTTTTTTTTTTTTTGAGATAATAATGATAGTCCTACCAATCACCTACATTTGTATAGAACTTTACAGTTTAAAAAGCACCTTCACATACATTCTCTTATTTGATTCTTGTGACTCCTTTTCTTGATAGGTAGGGGCAATGAACCCTGGTTCTTTTTTGTGTGTGTGTGTATGCATGTGTCTTTTTAGGGCCACACCCGAGGCATATGGAGGTTCTCAGGCTAGGGGTCGAATTGGAACTGTAGCCACAGGCCTACACCACAGCTCATGGCAATGCCGTATCCTTAACCCTCTGTGCGAGGCCAGGGATCGAACCTGCGTCCTCATGGATGCTAGTCAGATTCGTTTCCACTGAGCCACGATGGGAACTCCATGCACCCTGTTTTATGGAAGTGAAAACAGAGGCTCAGAGAGGTTAAGTCACCTGGTCACACAGCTAGTAAGAGGCAGCATCAGAAGTTGAGCCAAGGTTTTCTGACTGCAGACCAGAAAAGCCAGGGAGGTTTGCACCCAGGTTAAGATGTGGACCTGCCGGAGTTCCCGTGGTGGCGCAACAGAAATGAATTTGATTAGGAACCATGAGGTTGTGGGTTCGATCCTTGGCCTCAATCAGTGGGTTAAGGATCCAGCATTGCCGTGAGCTGTGGTGTAGGTCACAGATGCGGCTCGGATCCCGCGTTGCTGGCTGCAGCTCCAGTTCGACCCCTAGCCTGGGAACCTCCATATGCCACAGGTGCGGCCCTAAAAAGCAAAAAAAAAAAAAAAAAAGTAGACCTTTCATTGTCCTGGAATGCAGGGTCTCTGGGCACAGGGAGATTTGAGCATCCCCATACTGCCCTAGGCCCAGCAGAGCCAGCCTCTGTTGAAGATGGGACAGCCTTCAAGGTGCAAGTGGGGGCTCTGTGTGAGCTTTTCCTCTGTGGCCTTGTGTGGCTGCTGTTTCTGTTTCATCTTTGCAGTTGCCCTGTGAGGCAACAGGGTGAGTAGGTGTTATTGGCCCCATTTTACAGATAAGAAAACTGACATTTCAACAGGTTGAGTGACTCACTCAACATCATTTATTCCCTTTCACAAAACAAATATGTGTTGGGTGCCCTCTGTGTTGGAGGTACATAGGGGACTGAGGTCACAGCCAGTGACTGGTGAAGGAGGGACTTGAAGGCAAGAAGAAGAGGCAAGTGGCAGGTACTCAGTCACCTTCTGCCGAGTGAGAGCCCTGGAGGACAGGCCCCAGGTTGTGGATCTCTTTGTATCTACTGGCCATGAGGTCAAGGTAGCCTCAGGCCGGTGTTCCAGAAAAGCTTTTGTATTCATGTAAATAACGATGATGATAATTGCTTTCATTTATTGTGCTCCTGCTGTGGGACAGATCATAGCCTGGACACCTTGCCTCTGCTATTGCTCATCGCCCTACTTTACAGATGAGAAAACTGAGGCTCGGAGACGTCCATCACTCGTATCCCAAGTCACCGGGGGATTAAAAGTCAAGTCTGTTTGACTCCAAAGCTGGAACACTTTCCCCGCGAACTGCTCTGCCTCTCTTTGAAAATGAGCTCTGAGAAACTTGCTGGAAAAGGAGGGTGCCTGTTACTTTGGGGGAGCTCATGAATAAAGAAAGTCTGGTGTGGAGGGGCCTTGGGTAGGTGGACAGGACCGCAGCTCTGGAATGAGAATTCTTTCAGAGGCTCTGAGCTCTGCTGTGTCTGATGAGAAAGTGGGGCGGGGTGACGTGGGGCGGGGTGATGTGGGGCGGGGTGACATGGGGTGGGCACTCCGTTTGTGGTCCCAGCATCAGGCTTGCTTGAAGTCCTCAGAAGCCAGGGGTTGCTTTGTCCCCTTGACCACCCTTCTGGGAGGGTCCCACCACCATGGGCTTCATGACGCCTGTTACACAAAGATGAGTGACATCTCCTGCCAGAACTCCTGAAGCCCCCCAGCCTGCTTCCCTGTCCCCTTTCCATGCTGTGTTCATTTCCTGGGCCTGCCGTAATAAGTTAGCATAAACCAGGTGATTTAAAACAACAGATGCCGGAGTTCCTGCTGTGCCGCAATGGAAACGAATCTGACTAGGAACCATGAGGTTGCTGCTTTGATCCCTGGCCTCGCTCAGTGGGTTAAGAATCTGGTGTTGCCGTGAGCTGTGGTGTAGGTCACAGCTGTGGCTCAGATCCTGCGTTGCTGTGACTGTGGCATAGGCTGGTGGCTGTAGCTCTGATTTGACCCCTACCCTGGGAACTCCATATGCTGCAGGTGTGGCCCTAAAAAGCAAAAAAAAAAAAAAAAGCCTATTCTCTCAGATATGGAGACCAGAAGTCTAAAGTCAAGGTGTTTGTCGGCAGAGTTGGTTCCTCCTAGGGGCTCCGAGGGAGGATGGGCTCCATGCCTTGCAGCTGGCTCCTGCTGGCTCCAGGTCCTCCTCTGGCCTTCCTTGGCCTGTACATGCATCATTTGTCTCTGCCTCTGTCTTCACATTTGCCTCCTCCATGCGGCTGTGTCCTCCTCTCCTGTCTAATCTCCCTCTGCCTTGTTCTTGATGACTATCTTTAGTGTTGTATTTGAGTTGATTTTTCTTATCTGTGTGTGTGTCAATTGCACATTTTTGGTTTGCAGTTATCCTGAAGTTTTGGTCTCTTAATTGGCAGTTCACCTCCAGTGTCCTGCATTTGTACCCTCCTTTTCTCACGATTTCTGATTTTGGTAGCATATTTGTGCATGGGTGATTTCCTAGCTTTACTGTATAAATGCCTTTACTGGTGAGCCTTGTCATTTGTGGCATTTTTGTTTCTAGTTGTGGCCTTTTCTGCCTAGAGAGGTTCCTTTAGTATTTGTTGTAAAGCTGGTTTAGTGGTGTTGAATTCTTTTAGCTTTTGCTTGTCTGTAGAGCTTTTGATTTCTTCTTCAAATCTGAATGAGAGCCTTGCTGGGTAGAGTAATCTTGGTTGGAGGATTTTTCCTTTCATCACTTTAAGTATATCGTGCCACTCCCTTCTGGCCTGCAGAATTTCTGCTGAAAAATCTGCCAATAACCTTATCAGGGTTCCTTTGCATGTTATTTGTTTTTTGTCCCTAGCTGCTTTCAATATTTTCTCTGTCTTTAATTTTGGTCAGTTTGATTAATATGTGTCTTGGGGTGTTCCTCCTTGTGTTTATTTTACATGGCACTCATTATGCTTCCTGGATTTGAGTGAGTAGTTCCTTTCCCATGTTAGGGACATTTTCGGCTAATATCTCTTCCAATATTTTTTCTGTCCCTCTCTCTCTCTTCTGGCACCCCTATAATACGGATGCTGAGTTCTCTGAGATTGTCTTCCTTTCTTTTCAATCTTTTTTCTCTTTTCCGTTCCACATCAGTGATTTCCACTAGTCTGTCCTCCACCTTGCTTATTCATTCTTCTGCCTCCTGTATTCTGCTGTTGGTTGCTTCTAATAAATTTTTTATTTCAGTTGTTGTAATTTGGATCCCTGCTTGCTTAATCCTTAAATCTTCTATTGGATCTAGGGTCCACACAGGTAATCCAGGGAGCTCTCATCTCAAGGTCCTTACATTAATTATATCCCCAGAGACCCTTTTTCCGTGTAAGGTCAAGGTCACATTCACAGGTTCTGGGGGTTAGGATGTGGACTTGTCCTTGGCGGGAGGCTATTTAACCCACTGCACCTGCACCCCTTTTACCTCCTGGAGCTTCCTGAGACCCCTGGGGTCGTCAGTGCCCCCACTGAAGGCTGGGCCCTGTGACAGCACAACCTCATGTTCAAGTGTCTCTTGGCCCCCCTTCGACCAGCAATGGGAGGACTTCATGCAAAGAGCTCATAGAGCCCTGGGGTTAGCTGCTTTTGAACTTCAGAGTGGTAATTCCCACCTGGAACATGCTGTCCTTGTCTCGCATGGCAAGAGAGGGTGTCCCTGGCATGACTCAGCCACACCCTTTGTCTCCTGCCAGACTTCAGCTGGCACAGGTCGCTGGCCATACAGCGCTCTCTCCCGCCACCTCACCACCCTGCTCTGCCTCTGCCCGCATCTCATCATCCCTCCCTGCCCACACTCTCGTGGGATTCTTGCTTTCTCCATGCCCTTTGTAGTTTCTCTCTCCTCCCTCTGAGGTGTGTCTGCTTATATTTAATGGTGTTAACTTTTCTGAGGCATCAGGTCTGTTTTTCCACTTAGCTGTCACTCCCCTGTGGTACCTTGCCTGTGGCCTTTGGTAAATGCCTGTTGGAAAATACCACTGGCTGCTCGCCTGGTGTAGGAAAGTGTGTCTGTGGGCTCCTGGCCTCGCCTAGGATCTGAGGTCTCCTTCAGAGACCTCAGGGTCACACAGCCTTCAACCTGAAAGGGACTTCTGAGAGTATCTAACACTCCACCAAACCCAGGAGTGGGTGCTTTGTCCCTAAATTTTTGGGTGGCTTTGAACAAGTCACTCCCTTCCTGGGTTCTCATTTCTTCCTCTGGAAAACCAGAGTGTTGGCCTGTTAGATACTCTCACAGCTCCCTTTCAGACTGAACGTTGGGTGACTGTCCCCACAGCCCTCAGCTCTCTGAAGGGTCATGTTGATAACGGCAGGAAGGTTCTTCCTGCATCTGGGGGAGGGTCAGAGATGCCCACTCCTCCCCCTGTGCCCCTGCATGGCCACATCCTCAGCTAGAAAACCAGACTGCCGGCTGGGTCACACTTGTCTCCATAGGCAGTCTCTGAGGTCGCCCCACTTCCCAAGGGTCTGGGGCTCTGGGATGGGGAAGCCCTTGCTTAGAGGAAGATGAAGTGAACAGACACTTGACAAGCATCACTGCACCCCCAGCGAGGACTCAGGCAGCCGAGCCTTCCTTTGGCTCAGAACCCTGGCTGGAAGGTGTTCCTGGCCAGGCTGCCAGCCACACCCAAAGGAGGTTGGGATTTGCTAAGAGCGGTGACTAATGGGTCCTGAGGCAGGAGATTTCTGGCCGCTCACAATGGCATCATGATTTATCCAGGTGAGGCTGGAATACTTACAGGGACTGGGCCCTTGTTTCCTGTGGCTTCCAGGTCATGGGCGGCCAACTGTATTTTTCCAGAGTGGATAATTTCGCAAATTCAACTTGCTTTCCCAGGCGCCGCCAGAAAACTCACAAGTCTGGTCACTTGGCAGCACCCTCCTTCCTGGGCGTGCAGTCCCTTTGGAAGGAAGGCGTTCTTCCTTCTCTGGCGACTCCGACGCCGGGCTAGCTGGTATCTCAGGGCCTTCCAGCCCTTAGGTTCTTTACTTTTAAACTCTTGCCCCATTTTCCAGCGAACCCTTCTGTTTCCTTAAGGTGTTTGCTTCCACAGGGCTGCTTCAAGGTAACCAGAGACATCTCAGCTGCTTGCAAGCCTTGTGCCTGGTTTCACTTTTCTGCCCAGTTACTGAGTCTTAAAGGTACCCAGTGTCATGTCATTTAAGTTGCTGGTGTCTTTCCAGATTGCACAGATTCACTTAGAGTCTAAAGCCCTGGGGAGCAAGAACAAGGTCTCAGCCCTCAGGCCGCTTTAAGGCGGGCTCATTCCACCTCCTCGTCCCCTCAGAATGAGAGGGTCAGACCTGTCTCGCTCGTCAGGACATTTGCGGTGTCCTGGGCTCTGGCGGTGGAACCGAGTCTGCTCCTTAAGGATTTGGTTGCCACCTTGTGGATCGTCTGGAGGTGGGGGTGGCGGGGTCTAAACCGCCGTTAGGAGCTGTGTCGGGGTTTTTTGCCTCTGTGCTTCCTTTTCGGTCTGTTTGCCATTATGATCATACTGGAGATATAATTTATATCACAGCGTAGACATTTTTTTGTCCTTCCTTTGGGAAGTAGATTTATTGGCCATGTGACATTCCAGATGGAATTTCTAGCATGATCAAGATTTAACTTTTTTAGTTGAAACAGAAAACTAGTTAGTAAAAAAAAAATAATCCAAGAGTGCATTGAAGAGTTTCCTCTTTCATCCTCGCTAATCTTTCGAGCTTCAGTCCTCGGATGAGACCGCTGTTGTTTCTGTATTTTTCCAGATATTGTCTATGCATATGCAGCTATACATGAACACATTCTGAATGTAGAGGGGATCAGACTGTACATGCAGATGGGGTCAGAATTTTATTCTGCAATTTGACTTTTTAATCTTGCGCATTTTCCTAGGGGTGTGTGTGTGTGTGTGTGTGTGTGTCTGTGTGTGTGTGAGTGATGTTATTTTTTTAATTTAAATTTTTATTGGTGTATAATTGATTTACAATGTTGTGTCAGTTTCAGATGTATAGCAAAGTGATTCATACACACACACGTATTCTTTTTAGATTCTTTTCCTTTGTAGGATGATTTTGAGTATAGTGCCCTGTGCTATACAGTAGGTCCTTGTTGATGATCTAATTTATATATAGCAGCGTGTATGTGTTACTCCCAGCCTCCTAATTTATCCCTCCTCCACCTTTTTGGTAACCATAGGTTTGTTTTCTCTGCCTGTGGGTCAATTCCTGTTTTGTATATAAGTTCATTTGTATAATTTTATTTTGTGTTTGTTTATTTACGTGATGTTCTTTTTCATAGCTGCACAGACTACCTATTATGGATGGACCATAGTGAATTTAACCATTCACTGAAGTTGTTATTGCAGTTTGCACACATCCTTGTATCTACATCTGCATACTTCATTTACTCACCTTCTCTCTACCAAGTATGGTTCTGGACACTGAGGATTCTTCAGTAAACAAGATTAACTCCAGTGTCACTATTTGTTAGGTAAATTCTGAAAAGCAGAATTGTTGGAAGATTGATTTATCACATTTATTGAATGCATGTAAGTCACGTGGAATATTTTATTGAGTGTTCTATAAATCAGTGACTGTCCGAAATCTCCCTCTCTTCCCCTGGCTGCGTTATCATTACCCTCTTCCCCAGCCCCCCAGTGATTAAAGAGCTGTTTACTGAGGCTTCAGGAAGGTCACTGGAGCAGTGCTGGGTGGTGATAGTAACACGTGTTAGCTGGCACTTTTCTTTTTCTTTTTTTCTTTTTTAACTGAAGTATAATTGATTTACAATATTAGTTTCAACATAGTGATTCAATGTTTTAATAGATTACACTCCATTTAAAATTGTTATAGGAGTTCCCGTAGTGGCTCAGTGGTTAATGAATCCAACTAGGAACCATGAGGTTGTGGGTTCAGTCCCTGGCCTTGCTCAGTGGGTTAAGGATCCGGTGTTGCCGTGAGCTGTGGTGTAGGTCGCAGATGTGGCTTGGGTCCTGTGTTGCTGTGGCTGTGGCGAAGGCCGGCGGCTACAGCTCCGATTAAAACCCCTAGCCTGGGAACCTCCATATGCTGAGGCTGCGGCCCTAGAAAAGGCAAAAAGACCAAAATAAATAAATAAATAAATAAATAATAAAATTATTATAAAATATTGTCTATGTTCTCTGTACTGTACAATATATTCTTTTAGCTTATTTCTTTTATACGTAGTTTGAACTTTTTTGTTTTTCATCTTTTTAGGGCTGCACCTGCAGCATATGGAGGTTCCCAGGCTAGGGGGGTCTAACAGGAGCTGTAGCCTCTGGCCTATGCCACAGCCACAGCAACGCAGGATCCGAGCCACGTCTGTGACCTACACCACAGCTCACGGCAACGCCGGATCCTTAACCCACTGAGTGAGGCCAGGGATCGAACCTGTGTCCTCATGGATGCTAGTTGGGTTTGTTAACTGCTGACGCACAAAGGGAACTCCTAGTTTGAACTTCTTAATCCCCTGCTTTCTGCTGCCCCTCCCCCTCCCCTCTCCCCAGTTGTTACTGCTAGTTTGTTCTGAGTCTGTTTTGTTATCATCACTTGTTTGTTAGATTCCATATATAGCTGTTAACATATATTATTTGTCTTTCTCTGTCTGATGTATTTCGCTAAACATAATAATACCCTTCAAGTCCATCTATGATTTCGCAGGTGGTCAAATTTCCTTTTTTCAAGATTTTAAATTTTATAAGTATAGTTGATTTGCAATGTTATGTTAGTTTCAGGTATACAGCAAAGTGATTCAGTTGTATATATAGAGTTTAGTTTATTAACTTATTGTAAGATATTGAATAAAGGTTCCTGTGCTGTACAGTAGGTCTTTATTGTTGTTTTTTATTTTTTTATTTTTTTTACTTTTTATGGCTGCACCTGTGGCATATAGAGGTTTCCAGGCCAGGGGTCTAATCGGAGCCACAGCCACAGCAATGCGGGATCCAAGCCACGTCTGCCACCTGCACCACAGCTCATGGATCGTTAACCCACTAAACAAGGCCAGGGATAGAACCTGCAACCTCATGGTTCCTAGTCAGATTTGTTAACTGCTGCGCCATGACGGGAACTCCAATTGCTTATTTTATATACAGTAATGTGAAGCTGCTAATCCCAAACTCCCAATTTATCCCTTCCCCTTTCTTTCACTTTGGTAAACATATGTTTGTTTTCTACATCTGTAAGTCTATTTGTTTTATAAATAGGTTCATTTGTATAATTTTTTAGATTCCATATATAAATGATATCATATGATATTTGTCCTTGTCTGACTGACTTTGCTTAGTATGATATTCCAAGTCCATCCATGTTGCTGCAAATGGGAGTTCCTGTTGTGGCTCAGTGGTAACGAGCCCAACTAGCATGTATGAGGATGTGGGTTCAATCCCTGGCCTTGCTCAGTGTGTTAAGGATCCGGCGTTGCCTTGAGCTGTGGTGTAGGTCACAGACGTGGCTCAGATCTGGTGTTTCTCTGGCTGACATAAGTCGGCAGTTGTAACTCCGATTCGACTTCTGGCCTGGGAACCTCCATATGTCGCACATTCGACCTACAAAAAAATAAGCAAAAAATAAAAACAAAAAACAAAAGTTGCTGCAAATGGCATTGTTTTATTCTTTTTTACAGCTGAGTAATAGTCCATTGTATATATCACATCTTATTTATCCATTCATCTGTTGATGGATATTTAGCTTGCTTCTATGTCTTGGCAATCATAAATAGTGCTGCTGTGAACACTGGAGTACATGTTTCTTTTCAGTTTAGAATTTTCTCCATATATATGCCCAGGAGTAGGATTGCTGGATCATATGGTTATTCTATTCTTAGTTTTTGAGGAAACTCCCTACTGTTTTTCATAGTGGCTGCATCAACTTCATTCCCACCAACAGTGTAGCAAGGTTCCTTTTTCTCTACATCCGCTCCAGCATTTAGTATTTGTACGCTTTTTAGTGATGGCCATTCTGACCGGTGAGGTGATACCTCATTGTAGTTTTGATTTGCATTTCTTTAATAATTAGCGATGTCAAACATCTTTTCATGTGCCTCTTGGCCATCCGTATGTCTTCTTTAGAGAATTGTCCATTTAGGTCTTCTGTTCATTTTTTGACTGCATTGTTTGTTTTTCTGTTATCGAGTTGTGTGAGCTGTTTGTATATTTTGGAAATAAGCCTTTGACAGTCTGTCATTTGCAAATATTTCCTCCCAATATGCTGATTGTCTTTTTTGTTTGTTTATGGTTACCTTTGCTGTGCAAAAGCTTATAAGTTTGATTAGGTTTTGATTTGTTTAATTTTGCTTTTATTTGTTTATTTTTGCTTTTGTTTGATTTGTTTATTTTTGCTTTATTTCCCCTGTTATGGTTACCTTTGCTGTGCAAAAGCTTATAAGTTTGATTAGGTTTTGATTTGTTTATTTTTGCTTTTATTTGATTTGTTTATTTTTGCTTTCGTTTGTTTGATTTGTTTATTTTTGCTTTTTATTTTCCTTGCCTTGGGAGTCTGACCTAAAGAAACATTGGTTTGATTTATGTCAGAGAATGTTTTGCCCGTGTTCTCTTTTAGGAGTTTTATGGTGTCATGACCTATGTTTAGGTCTTTAAGCCATTCTGGGTTGATTTTTGTGTATGGTGTGAGGGTGTGTTCTAACTTCATTTGGCTTTGCAGCCCTCCCACTTCCACTTGCTAATGAGACTGTCTTTTCTCCATTATGTATTCTTGCCTCCTTTGCTGAAGATTAATTGACTGTAGGTGTGTGAGTTTATCTCCGGGCTCTCTGTTCTGTTCCATTAATCCATGTCTATTTTGCACCATTGCCATGCTGTTTTGATTACTGTAGCACTGTAGTATTGTCTTAAGTCTAGGAAGGTTATGCTTGCAGCTTTTATTTTATTTTATTTTTATTTTTTGCCACACCTGTGGCATTTGGAAATTCCTGAGCTAGGGTTTGAATCTGAGCCACAGCCGCAACCTGTGCCACAGCTGTGGCAACACTGGATCTTTAACCCACTGCACCAGGCTGGGGATTGAACCCATGCCTCAGCAACGACCTGAGCTGCCACAGAGAAAACGCCTGATCTTTTACCCACTGCACCACAGCAGGCATTCCTATGCCTCCAGTTTTGTTCTTTTTCCTCAGGATTCTTTGGCAGTTCTGGATCTTTTATGGTTCCATAAAATTTGAGGCTTATTTGTTCTACTTCTGTGAAAAATGACATGGGTAATTTGATAGGGATCACATTAAATCTTCAGATTGCTTTGTGTAGTATGGTCATTTTACAATATTAATTCTTCCAGTCCAAGAGCATAGAATGTGACTTTAAATGGGATTTCTCTCTCTCTCTTTTTGGCTGTGCCCATGCCATTTGGAAATTCCTGGCCCAGGGACTGAACCCACACCACAGCTGTAACCAGAGCTACGACAGTGACCATGCTAGATCCTTAACCCACTGAGCCACTAGGGATCTCCTGCTTTCCTTTCCTGATATTTTATTGTTAGTGGAAAGAAACGGAACAGGTTTTTGTATGTTAATCTTGTGTCTGGCTACCTTGCTGAATTTATTTATTAGTTTTAGTAGTTTTTATGTGGGATCTTTAGGGTTTTATATATTGTACCATGTCATCTGCATATAATGACAATTTGCTTCTTCTCTTCCAATTTGGATATCTTTTCTTTTTTCTTATTTGATTGCCGTGGCTAGGGCTTCTAATACTATGCTGAATAGAAGTGATGAGAGTGGGCATCCTTGTCTTATTCCAGATTTTAGTGGGAAAGCTTTCAGCTTTTCACTGTTGAATATTATATTGGCTGTTGGTTTATTATAAATAGGTTTTGTTATATTGAGATATGTTCCCTCTATACCCACTTTAGTAAGAGTTTTATCACGAATGGATGCTGAATTTTATCAAATGCTTTTTCTTCGTCTATTGAGATGACCATATTGTTTTTGTCTTTTCTTCTGTCACATGGTGAATCACATTGATTGATCTGTATATGCTGAACCATCCTTGTGACCTGGGAATATATCCACCTTCATCAGGTGTATCCTCTACTTATGTGCTGTTGGATTCAGTTAGCTAATATTTTGTTGATAATTTTTGCATCTATATTCAAAGGTATCGGCCTGTAATTTTCTTTTTTGGTATCGTCTTTGTCTGGTTTGGGCATCAGGGTGATGGTGGCTTCACAGAATGACTTTGGGAGTGTTCCTTCTCTTCAGTCTTTTGGTTGTTCCCTCTTCTTATCTTTTGGCATAAGTGCTTCTTTGTGTGTTTGGTAAAAATTCCCCAATGAATCCATCTGGTCCTGGACTTCTTTTTTTTTTTTCTTTACTTTTGATTCTTGATGTATTTTAAACCAGGAAAATAATCATTCAGGATTTGCCAGCACTTAAAATGTTTTTATACAGATCAACGAATCTCAAAATAAGGAGGCTCTATTACTATTTCCTCCAAGAAAACTCAGAAGGCTAAAACTGTAACTTAAGAAAGACTTGAATCAAGAATTCATAATTACTTTATAAGCCCAGAACTCTTACTCCTTATATAGAAAAGCTCACTGAACACAAAATGGGTCATCAATGGATAATCAAAAACAATACGTAAATACGTGGAATAGTTGGACAAAGTTATTAAGACTAAACTGCAACTATATTTGTAATGTAAGTAGTTGCCAGGTGGTTACTGAGGAGCCTAAACACAGATATTCCAAGTGACCAAACTGGGATTACAATAATCAGTGGATAATTACTTTTCCCCCACTCTAATATAAAGCCCTAGGCATTACATTTTAAGTGGTAAGCATTTCACTAGTCACAAAATAAATTTGATTCACTGATACAATTACTGATCAGAACCATCTTTTAATCCATTTCTAGTCATTACTAGTCAACCCAGTACTA
>PVHT020003428.1:2099310-2114295 GCA_004024745.2 Catagonus wagneri | reverse complement strand
CTCCACAATAAACTGGGAGTATTTCCTATACTGTCTTACATGCTATTACATTCCACTTCAAAATTCTTTCATTCAGTCTAAGCAATACTAATATTGGTCAGCAGCACATTTATCAATACAAAAACTAGATTTAGGGTACAGGTATAGAGGAAAATGAAGCTCTTGCACTTACAAATTTAATCAAGAAGCTAATAATGGAATATTATCCAAATAAAAAGCACGTGCTCAACTATCATGTTCCATATTTCAAAGAGGCATTAAGGATTTATGCCACAACTTTATTTACAAACATATCCAGTATGTTGAGTTCAAGAATTTGATCCTTTTTCAGAGACTGCACTTCTTAAAATGCTCCTCTTCACATCTGTCTCACGGATTATTTTTTAAGCAGTTGGTGTCTTACTATAAAGAAAGGTGCAGCAAATCCAGATCCAAAGTACAATGTCATCATAGCTAGTAACCGCCACTTATTTTCCACTGAAAATGGCAAATTCTTCCCTGGACCCTCCTCATAGTGGCTCCTACGGACCACAGAGATTGTGAACCTCCGAATACTCTGTCCCAACATAGCGCTGCTGTAAGCTCTGCGAAAGGTGCAAAGACTGAAAGCGGAAGAGATGGCGGCTGCACACTAAGGGCTCCTCTCTTCACGACCTTGTTCCCCTGAGTGCTGGTCCTGGACTTCTGTTTGCAGGGAGGTTTATTTTTTATTTTTATTTCGGCTGTGCCCATGGCATATGAAAATTCTTGGGCTAGAGACTGAGCCACAGCAGTGACAATGCCTTATACTTAATCCACTGAGCCACCAGGGAACTCCATTGCAGGGAGTATTTTATTTTTAAATTTTTTTATTACTGATTCTATTTCACTTCTAGTGGTCAGTCTATTCAAATTATCTTTTTTTTTCTTGATTCGGTTTTGATTGGCTGTATGTTTCTAGAAATGTATCCATTTCTTCTAGGTTGTACAATTTATTGGCATATAATTAGTCATAGGATTCTCTTTCTCTTTTTTTTTTGTATTTTTGTGGCATCAGTTATTTCTCCTCTTTTCTTTCCTTTCTTTATTTGGGTCCTGTCTCTTTTCTTCTTGGTGAGCCTGGCCAGAGGTTTGCTGATTTTTCCTTTTTTTTACCCTTTTGAAAATGAGCTCTTGGTTTATTGATTTTTTTTCTGTTTTTTAATTTCTATCTTATTTATAGCCTCTGTTTTTATTATTTCCTTTCTTCTGCTGGCTTTAGATTTCATTTGCTCTTTTTCTAATGCTTTTATGTGATAGGTTAGGTTACTTATTGGGTATTTTTCTCATTTTTTGAGGAAGGTCTGTGTCACTCTGATCTTGCCTCTTAGGGCTGCTTTTGTTTATTTTGTATGGTAGTCTTAAAATTTCCCTCTTTTTGGTTGACTGATATTTCATTGTGTGTGTGTGTGTGTATGTGTGTGTGTGTGTGTATGTATCACATCTTCTTTATCCATTCATCTGTTGATGGATACTTAAGTTGCTTCCATACCTTGGCTATCATAAATAATACTGCTATGAACATTGGGGTGCATGAATCTTTTTGAATTAGTATTTATTTTTCTTTGTATGTATACCCAGGGATAGAATTTCTGCATTGGTAGTTCTGTTTTTAGTTTTTTGAGGCCATACCGTTTTCAATAATGGCTGCACCGGTTTACATTCCCAGCAACAGGGTATAAGCATTCCCTTTTCTCCACATCCTCACCAAATTTGTTATTTGTAGACTTTTTGATGCTTGCCTTTCTGACAGGTGTAAGGTGACCTTTGGGGTTAGGGAGTGATAAGAAATCACTGGCTTGGAGTTCCCATTGTGGCACAGTGGAAAAGAATCCGACTGGTATCCATGAGGATGCAGGTTCAATCCCTGGCCTCCCTCGGTGGGTTAAAGATCCAGTGCTACTGTGAGACATGGTATAGTTTGTAGATGTGTTTTGGATCCCACATGGCTGTGGCTGTGGCTGTGGCTGTGGCATAGACCGGCAGCTCCAATTTGACTTCTAGCCTGGGAACCTCCATATGCTGCAGGTACGGCCCTAAGAAAAGCAAAAAAGAAAAAAAAAAGAAAAGAAAAAGAAATCACTGACTTAAGACCGAGAGCCAAGTGGGGAACATTGTCATATTGAAAGGGTCAAGAATGCCCGTACCCCATGCCTCATAGATTTTATTCTTCACCAAACCTGTGGCTCCTGAAAACTGGAGTTAGGAAGATTGGCAGAGAGTACTAAGCAGTTGATGACTGCTGTTAGTACTAGTACTAGGGGTAATATTGATAATAGTATTAGGACTAGTAATAACAGCCCTTGTCAACTGCTTGATACTCTCTGTCAATTTTCCTAACTACGGTTTTTAATTTTAGTGGTAGTAGTAAACAGGAAGACATGAGTTAACAATTAAATCCATAGGCAGCCCTTAGAGGTGGAAGGAACTTCCTGGTTTACTGAGATAATTGTCTTGTGTGTTTACATTAGTGATTCTCAAATATTAGTGGATAGCGGAATCCCTTAGGGGGCTTGTAAAACCATAGATGCTGGGCCCCAGCCTCAGAGTTTTGATTCAGGGGGTCTGGGGTAGGCCCTGAGAATCTGCATTTCTAACAGGTTTCCAGATGCTGCTGCTGCTGCTGGTCTGGGCAACACTGAAAAGCACAGGTTTGGTGTTCCCGTCATGACTCAGTGGTTAACAAATCTGACTAGGAAGCATGAGGTTGTGGGTTCTATCCCTGGCTTTGCTCAGTGGGTTAAGGATCCGGCGTTGCCCTGAGCTGTGGTGTAGGTTGCAGACACGGATCCTGCGTTGCTGTGGCTGTGGTGTAGGCCGGTGGCTACAGCTCTGATTAGACCCCTAGCCTGGGAAACTCCGTATGCTGCAGGTGTGGCCCTAGAAAAGACAAAAAAAGAGAAAAAAGAAAAAGAAAAGCACGGGTTTGTACCTTTAGGTGCTAAAGAGAACTCAGCTTAAGTTTCAGTGGCATAGATTTACATTTCCAAAGCCATTTTACACACCCTCCTACCCAAATCCCTTCTGTGCCCCGCCTAGAGCTCTGTACCACTCTGAAAATACTTTCGTCATTACTAAGGCTGCGTTTCGGATTTTCACACCTAACCACCAAGAAGTCTTGAGTTTCTGCAATGTGCCTGTCTTAGTGGGTGTGGTGGGTCCCACTGATGAAGTGTAAGACATTGCCCTGCCCTTAAGAAGATTACTCTAGTTTGGGGGTGGGGAAAAGACAAACAGAGGAAAGAAAAGGGTACAAAGAGATGATTATCTTTTTGTGTGCTCAGCCTTGGAAGCTGACACATTCGGAGGTGAGGATCCCTGGGGGCTGGCGTGGTCGGGGAAGGCTTCTGGGAGGAGTTGGGACTTGAACTTAAGCAGAGATAGGAGGTGAGTAGGCAGCAGGTATCGCAGGATAGGCAAACAGGCAAACAGGCAAACCGGCAAACAGGAGAAGCCCCAAGGTGGGAATGAGTGTGTTGGGCTGTCCCTGCTGGGAAGCCGGAGTACAAGGGCCCTGGGACCCGGCCAAGGCGCCCAGGCTTGATGGGGAGGGGAAAACAGGTCTTGAGCAGAAGAGAATATGCTGGCATAAGTATTTCAGGAAGATAGACTTGGTGTGGGGTGGACTGGGAATGTGGGTGGGGGACTGTGGGCAGGACCGGTGATGAGGAAGGCATGCCAAGTGTATTCATCTGTAGAAGTCTAGCGCAAGAGGGTGGCCAGTGTGAAATGAGTCTAGTCAATTTCATTCAGAAAACGTGTACTGCAGCCCTACTGTGTGTCCAGCACTGCACCGGGTGTCTGGGGGGCACAAGGATGGGTGATTATGGGCTCTGCCGGAGAAACACTGTCTAGTGAGGAGGAGGGATTTACGGAGAGAGAATTTCAGTAACATGTGCTGAATGCCGTAACGGAGGTGTGTACTGGAGATGGAAACAGAGGCAAGCCACGTGTCCAGGACACAGAACACATCTCGAAGGAAAGATCAGCAGTGACTGCATAAATTCTGGCTGACTTTCTGGTGCTTCTTTTGACAGAGAGGAGGTCTTACATTTGTAGCCTAAAAAAAGGCTCCTGCCCTTTCCTCTGCACTGAATGTCAGGTCTTTGGTGACGCTGTTGCCCAGTGGCCTGCTGTCAAGGAAACTGCTGAACACCCACCACCCTGCCCTGCGCTCCCCACCTCACCCAAGTTCACTCCTGATTGGCTAATTACCTCTGTCAATGAAAAATTCATCGGCTGATATAAGAAAGAGACGGAAATTTTTATTAGAGCCAAATTGGGAACTATAACTCAGGAACAGCATCTCAGAAAGCTCTGAATGTTTCTTGAGACAGAGGGCTGTACACTGGATGGCGTATTATTGACAGTTTACACAGTCCTGATGTCGGTGTCATCCGGCCCTTTACAGGATGGAGAAGCAATATTGTCTTTAAGGAGCTGTCCTGCTGGTGCTGGGAGAACGTTGCTCTTTGTAGTTGAGCAGGTGTTCCTGCCCGTGGGGGGTTAATGCACAATGCGGATACACAGTGAGAGGAGAGAGGGGGCCAAAGGGTGGAGAAAATTTTTTATGTTTCAGTTTTTCTTGTATTGCCATAAAATGTGAATTTTATTTCACACAGTGCTGTCCTGGGCTGGTTGGGGGTGTCCATTTAAGTGTTTATTTTCTCCCTCTTCTCTCTTTTCTACTGTTAAATCAACACAGGAAGTTTTAAAAGGAAAGTTTTCACTTAACTATTCATCATCCTAGCACATTTTTGCACCATGTTCTCTACTATTTTTTTTGGCCACGCAGGTGTGTTTCAGTGTGTTTAAAACAAAACGAAAACTGTAATTAAACTGCACCTACCATCTGTGCACGGTCCTGTAACATTATTTTATAAACATGTCCCATATGGTGTGCTCCTCCTCATCATTTTAATGTTTGTGTCATTGCCTCCGGAACACCTCATTACCACCCAGTTCCTTAGTGGAAGATTTTTAGCTTTTTTTTTTTTTTCCAGATTTCCCTTGTCTCTGGAGCCGTGCTTTTTTCTTTTGAAGGCTCTCCATTGGCTGCATTCCCAAAGAACACTGCCCTTGGACTCAGATCATCTGATTTTAAGTTCCAGATCTGTGGCAAGTTCGCTCTGTGCCTTTAACTCTCTGAGCCTCAACTCTGTGTTCTGTAAAATGCTGAGAATATTGACCATGCAGGGTGCTGAGATATGACCCAGGGCCAAAACAGGTAGAAGCGTTTCATAAAGGACCTGCACACTGAGGCACAGTTGGTATCACCCAGTGACAGCATGTGAATTTCTTTTTTTTTTTTTTGGCTTTTGTCTTTTTAGGGCCGCACCTGCGGCATATGGAGGTTCCCAGGCTAGGGGTCCAATCGGAGCTGCAGCCACCGGCTTACACCACAGCCACAGCAACGCCAGATCCGAGCCGCATCTGCGACCTACACCATAGCTCACGGCAACACCGGATCGTTAACCCTGAGCAATGCCAAGGATCAAACCCGCAGCCTCGTGGTTCCTAGTTGGATTCGTTTCCACTGTGCCACAACGGGAACTCTAGCATGTGAATATTTTCAAGTTCTCTTTTTATCTCTCTACGTAGAGAGGTAATTCACATACCATACCGGTCGCCCATGTGGAGTGTTCAGGTCAGTGGCTTTTAGAATATTCACAGAGTTGTGCATCATGACCACAGTCAATTTAAGAACACTTCGTCACCCCCAGAAAGAAACCTCATGCCCATTAATGTCACTCCCCAATCGCCCCACTCCCCCCAGCCCTAGGCGACCACTAATCCATCTGCTTTTGTCTCTATGGCTTTGCCTATTCTATATAAATGGAATTATACAGTCTGTGGTGTTTCGTGACTTGCTTCTTAGGGTAACGTTCTCAAGGCTCCACCTTGTAGCATCCATCGGCAGTTCATCCCTTTGAATTGCCAAATACTCTCCCAGTACAGGGCTAGAGCACATTTTATTTACCCATGCATCAGTGGATAGGCATTTAGGTTGCGTGGTGCTTGAGGCCTGCACAGGCCTCCAAAGGATTGGATGGGTCAAAGAAAAGGGTTCTCGGTTCCTTTTTCAGCATAACAGTCAAACCACAGAAATCAAGCAACTGCTGGGAGAACCGTCAGAGAGCTCTCCCCATGAGTATGAGGAACCCCCGAGCCGAGTAGACACATGCCCTCCAGGAAGGTACCTTCGCCTTCCTTCCTCGCACTGACTTTCTCTAGGGCCGGGAGATCAGAGAAGGCAGCCCCTTCCTTCAGGAGGCAGGGAAGGCTTCCCGGAGGAGGAGCCCTTGAGCGATGGAGAGCTCCAGTTGGGGCTGGGCGGAGGTGGACGTTTTGGGCAGGTGTGGACATCAGGGGACAGTTTGCCGTGACAGGAGAATGGAGGGAGAGTGGCGGAAACTGAGGGGACCGGATTACAGGTGGAGGGGGTCTTATTCCTTCCCGTCATCTGGGGTGGCGGGGGGGGGGGGACAGAGAAAGGGCTGTGTGGTGACAAGCACGCTGAGGTGAGGATGGCTCCACCACCGTCTTGTCGCTCCCCCCTTCAGTGTAGCTGGTGGAGCCTTTTCTGAGTGGCTTCCCGGAGCCCGGCTCCCGGTGGGCGGAAGGGGAAGCAGTCCCCACTTCCTTCTTGGCTACCAGCGAGACTGATGTCATCTGGATCTAGCCTTTGCCCCGCTCAGCTGCCAGGCCTTCCCCATTGCAGGCGCCAAATCTGAGCTGTCGGAAACATGAGTCGGGGTGGAGGGGAGGGACCCGGGTGCTTGTCAGGAGACCTGGCCGGTCCCAGCTTTGTCACTGCCTGCGAGAGAAGAGGGCTTGGGCAAGTCTGTTCCATTTGCTGGCCTGCGCTCTCCCCACCTGTAAAGTGAGGGTGATGGCAAGATGGTCCCTTAGTTTCCACGGTTCCGTGAGCCTTGCTGAGTTTTACTGTGTCCTGGGGGATCTCATGCCACTTTCCTTTGTTGGCTCTGCCCTGCTCTTTAGGGCACTTGTGGCTTCTCTCGAGGGTCCTGGTACAGATGTTGGAACTGCACATCTGCAGCCGTGGGACATGCCAGGGCTGACAGAGAGTGTGTGGGCGATGAGAGTGTGTTAGTGTTCCTGGCTCTCTGACCCGACAGCCTGGAGGGCTGTGTCCTCTGATGTCCAAGGCCGATTTTCTGACTTGGACCTGTTTTTGGTAAACTGGAAAAAGCTATGTGTATCAGATTCAGGTGGCTACAGACCTCGGTGGCAGGTGCCACGGTGGCAGCAGGGCGAGGGCGGGCTGGCCTGGGGAAGCTGGGGGACCGATGTGATGGGCTGAGAGCCCTCCACGTGGGTTGATCCTGAAGCCCTCGTGGGTGTGATGGGCACCAGGAGATGGCACGAGCAGGGCCATGCTGGCCAGGCTGGTTCTGCCCACATGACAGACTTTTACGTCGGCTGGGTCTGGTTCTTCTCCTGTATCTAGTCCTTGTGTTCATTTCCGACTTTTGTGGACAAGACAGTTTCTTGTCTGTTTGTTTGTTTGTTTGTTTTTTCCTTCCACTCCCACCTTGGCATCTCTCTCCCAATGTGGGCCTGATGCATGAGGGACTCTGGGCAGAGGCATGCAAGTCCATTCCCAGCTTGGGAGGGCATGTGGCTGTCCCCCCACCTTCTGGCTGCTCTAGGCACCCTTTTCTCCATGTTCCCCAGCACGTGTGCGTCTTCCAGAGCTGCACGTGATATTCCTGGGCTGGCAGCTGGGATTTAGGTCAAGGGGGGGATAATGTTTCTGCTCTTGTTTCTGATATCTATGGAGACCGTATTTACCAACTCATGATCAAAACATGTGGCCTCGCACCCAGAGACTGGGCATGGAGCAGAACGTTTGCAGTGGCCTCTCAGCTCTAAGCTGGGTGATTTGCTGTGGGCTCGCTGGATACCCCTCTTGCTGAGAGCCTCCTGGATTCCCCAGCACCGCAGGCAGGAAGATTTCTCAGAAGTGGGTATTGGGGTGACTCAGAAGATGTGTTGGTCCTCTTAAAGGCAAGGCCTTGCACCCTTAAGTGCAGGCTTTAGGCCAGAGCAGGACAGCGGTGGTTAGATGGCCAAGCTCTTTGGGCTCAGTTTCCCTGCCCGGGGAAGCGGGGCGCCCTGCTAGTTGCCTTCCTGACGCACGTCAGTGCTGGAGGATTGGGTAAGAAGGTGTTTTGAAGCCTCAGCTGAAAGGAGCCCTGGGAGGGGATGGAATTAATGTTTCAAATGAGGAAACAAAGGGAAGTCGTCACCGATTTGGGCCCTGAAGCCAGGAATGTGAGGTCAAATAACAAGCTGAGGCTGCTGGAAGGGAGGGTGGGGCTCTCAGAGTAATGGACTCTTGGGTCACGTTCCTGGCTGACTCAGGAGGCAGTTCTGCACGTGCTGGGCACCTCCGTGTGTGTGCCCCAGGGCCGTGACAAAACCGATTGCCAAACCTTGGGGCCCCCATGTGATCCTGGTGGTGAAAGCTGGGGCGGGGGGGGACCCCACCAAACCAGCCAGCAGATTCTAGTGACGCCTGGCAGAGACCCCCTCCACCACCCCACGCGCAGGTGGCAATACAGCTTGGAAAGTCTGTATCCCCCACTAAGGCTCTTGAAACCCTCCACCAGTCTCAACAGAGCTGTTCCGTCCAGGCAGAACATTCAGCACAAGGCAAGTCATGTCCAATGACGATGATTTCAAAAAAGAAGAGAACTCCCTTATTGCATTATCGGATCGAGGCATTGATCATCAAAAGGTGTTGATGCCGGAAAGATGTTACTGGAATCCGGGTTCTTGTTCACGCAGCCAAAGAATGAACTCTGCGAACACACAGGCAGCAAGCAAAGTCTTTATTACAGGAAAGCAAATAGCTCCCAGGGCTGCTTGGAGCGGGGAGAAGAGCCCCATCCCCCCATGTCTAGTGTCCTATAAGGGTTTTTATCCCTTAAAGATGGGGGGGATTACTGACGTGGGGTCCAGAAAGATGTGGTTCTCTCCCATTGGCTTTGCCCAGTTCCCTATATCAGTCCTTGTCCAATAGGGGTTTTAGGGGTGGAAACGTCCCATAGGTTTTATGATGTCTTTGCCTTTCTCTCCCCTTCGAC
Organism: Catagonus wagneri; assembly: GCA_004024745.2. NCBI lineage: Eukaryota > Metazoa > Chordata > Mammalia > Artiodactyla > Tayassuidae > Catagonus > Catagonus wagneri. The sequence goes on along the minus strand of PVHT020003428.1, from coordinate 2,105,164 downwards.
TGAGTCACCCTTCCTCTCATTCCTTTTCCATCAGTTGAGGAGAGGGTTAGAGATTAATGTCCACGTGGGGGTAGGTGCACTGCCTATGGTAAACAAGGCCTGTAGGGATGTGACTCCCCGGAACCCTTAAGGCACAAATGTTAATCAATATCCATATCAAAGACTGCATTGTGATACAGTTTCTTTCCAGTCTGTGGGTTTCCCACCCGGGAGGTATGGGGTTGCTTCTATCACTTAATCACCCCCCTGCCTCTTGATGTGGCTTCCTCTTTGTCTTCTGGAGCAGAATATCTTTTTGAAAGTTTGTAGTCCATTTGGTTGAAGGTTGCTTAGCATTTGGTTGTAATTTTGTTGTTTTTATGAGAGAAGTTGCGCTCCAGTCCTTCTATTCTGCCACCTTAATCCAATCTCCCAAAGAATGCATCGAAGCCCATGCTCCTACACTGACTACCCGAGTTATTACTCTGCCTCAGTGTTAATATTATGGGGAAAGCGAGAGCGAGAGCACGAGAAAGAGACAGACAGACAGCCTGTGTGTATCTCCCGATGGAAACACATAGCACCACCGGTGGAGTGTTGCCAGAAACTCAAACTTGCATCTGATCAAGCCTCTCCATCCAGCTACCAATTGCAGGAATTCCATGGGACCAAGAAACATATTAAACAACACTTTGGGGGCCCAATCAGCAAACTCCAGACTGTGGGAAACTCTAGGTCAAAAGAGCTCCAGTGTTTTCAATAAATGACTTGTGTGAGAGGGGAACCTATAGATTAAAAAAGACCTAAGAAGCATTATCAAATAATTGCAATGTGTAGACTTTATTTGGATTTTGATTTGGTGAAACAAATGGTAAAAAACCTTTATGACACAATAGGGGAAATATTAACACCAACTAGATAATGTTGATATTAAAGAATTATTTTTATGTTTTATTTTTCTAATTTTTATTGTTATTATTTTTTTGCCTTTTGTTGTTTTAGGGCCGCACCTGCAGCATGTGGAGGTTCCCAGGCTAAGGGTCTAATTGGAGCTGTAGCTGCAGGCCTTCGCCACAGCCACAGCAACATGGGATCCGAGCCACGTCTGCGACCTACACCACAGCTCATGGCAACACTGGATCCTTAACCCACTGTGTGAGGCCAGGGATCAAACCCACAACCTCATGGTTCCTAGTTGGATTTGTTTCCACTGAGCCACGATGGGAACTCCTGTTTTTATTTTTTAAAGCACACTAAATACTATGGTTATAGTTTTTTTTTTGTAAAAAAAAGAGTCCTTATTTTTTTAGACATACATCCTAAAATACTTATAGATAAAATACTGTGATATCTGGGATTTGCTTCAAAATAACCCACTGGAGGGGGCAGTAAGTAGGAGTGTAAATAAAGCAAGATGGCTCTGAGCTGACAGTTCTTGAAGTTTAAAAAACTGGTTTTAAATGAGACTTGGCAAAAGCTTTTATGCTACTGCTTGACCCCAGTGTTCACTCAGAAACTTTATCACATGGTCTTGTCTCTCAGTCTCTGTGTCACAGGCATTATTGAAATATTTGTGAGCCAAATGAACTCCAGGCCAGTGAAACATAAGATAGAATAGGACTATTTTCTGGGCTGGCACAAAGCAATAGTAATTATCTGTAGAGACTCCACTGTGCATTGGATGCTGTTCTAAGTGCTTTTTTGTGTCTTTTTAGGGCCGCATCCATAGCCTATGGTGGTTCCCAGGCTAGGGGTCGAATTGGAGCTGTAGCTGCCGGCCTATGCCACAGCCACAGCAACATGGGATCTGAGCAGCATCTGCAGCCTACAACACAGCTTAAGCCAACGCTAGTTCCTTAACCCACTGAGCGAGGCCAGGGATCAAACTTGTGTCCTCATGGATACTAGTCAGATTTGTTTCTGCTGAGCCATGACGGGAACTTCCTAAGTCCTTTAGTTTAATTCATTATATCCTCACAGCAACTCTGTCAGGTGGATGCTATTATTTTGGAATTTTTTAGGTTTACAGAAAAGTTGCAGAGATCACACAAAGCGTGCCTGTGTACCCCTCACCTAATTTTCCCCAATGTTAACAGCATCTTGCACAACCATAGTCCATTTTTTTCCAAACCAAGAAACCAGTGTTAGTGCATTACTATCAGCTGAACTCCAGACTTTATGTGGATTTCACCCATTTCCCCATGAATGTCCTTTCTTCCGTTCTAGGGTGCCATACTGCATTTAGCTATCCCGTGTCCTTAGTCTCCTCTGGTCTGTGACTGCTTCTCGGCCTTTCTTTGTCTCTTATGAGCTTCAGGAGTTTGAGGAGTACTGGTCAGGTATTTGCAGAATGACCCTCAGTTTGGGTCTGTCTGCTCTTTTTCTCATGAGGCTAGGGTTTGGGGGGAAGAATGCCACAATGCAAAGGGTCCTTCTCGTCACCTGATGGTAGGGACACCTGCTATCACCGTGACTTCCCGCTGGTGTTGTTAACCCTGGTCACTGGGTGAAGGTGCTGTGGGCCAGCTTTTTCCACTGGAAGGTACTGTTTTTCCGTTTCCAGAGTGTTAGAGGTGAGTCTCCAAGTCCAACTCACACCCCAGGGGAGCGGAATTAACCTCTGCCTCTTGTAGGGTGAGTAGCCACATCCATTATTTGGGGTTCTTCTATAAGGAAGAATGAATAACCTCATTTTCAAGGCGAGGGTGCTGAGACACAGTGGCGAACCCACTTGGGATCTGAACCCCCCATGGCTCCCCCGACGCTGGGTCTGTTTAACACCAAGGGGAAGAGGAGAGCCAGCAGGGTTTGTCTCTGCCTTCCACCCCGCAATCCCGCAGCCTCTGTCCTGAGGCCGTTCCTCCCCGCTTCACCCCCCGCACCCTTCCAGCCCTCCTCAGCCTCCAGCTAGCTCTCATTCCTACCAACTCCTGCTTCAGTGAGTTGAGAAAGGTTTTGGTTATAACCGCACCCCCAACCCCGAGCAACACACGCACACACACATCCTCCCTCTGCTGCTAGTTTCACTACCTAATGAATCTCTGTCCGAAGCCCCAGAACTGCAAGGGCCCCTGAACTCTTACGCAATAGCTGCCTATGGTGTGTATGCGTGAGACACGCACACCACAGGGGATGGTCACGCACACTATCCCCTGTGTTTGTGTGGCCTGTCGCAGTTTACAAAGCGTGGTCCCTTCCGTTGTCACTTTTGGCCTCACGGAAGCCTCACATAGGCAGGGACTTCCCTCATTTAGCAGAAGAGGAAACCGAGGTGAGAGGGTTTACGGCTCATCCCAGCATGACAGCTGTGTGGGGGGAGCTGGTACTAGATGGCAGGTCCTCAGACCGCTGGGATCACACGCCCCCGCAGCAGCAGATGAGTGACTCTCGGGGTCCAGGGTGGGGGCTTGGCCTGTGCAGGGCAATCCTAAAAGTCAGCAACCACTTGTGTCCAAGGGAGAAAGGAGCATTCTGGGGTCAACTGATGATCTTTCTTTGGATGGAACAAATAGTAAGTAGAAGTTCAGGGTGATTTCTCTGTCATGGCTGAGTTCCCAGCAAACCCTGGCGATGTTTAAGGATGGGTCAGACTTGCCCCTGCTTGGCTTTATAAGCGAACAGGATCCTGACCTTCTGTCTATCATCTTCCCCCGGAGCCCCGACTCAGTTTCCTACCAGTTTTCCTCCTCGCTTGATGCGGCGGTCAAGGTTAAGAGTAAGGCTCTGGAGCCGGTCTCCTTGGGTCCAGCTTTGCCCCTTTCTGGTTGTGTGAGTAGAAAATTGCTTCCCTTTTCTGTGCTCCAGTAGCCTCCTCTGTAAACAGGGGACAATAATGATACCTTCCTTATAGCATTGTTAAGAGGACCGAGCACATTACTGCCTTTCAGAATTCTGCCTAGAATATAGAAAGAAAGAAATGTTCATTATTATGTTTTAAGAATAGTGAAAAGTTTTTGTAAGTAGACCAAGATGTGACTACAAAATAATGAGAGATTGGTTGTTGTTTTTAAATAAACTGGCAAATCTTCCAAGGAGTCTGTCAGTTCGAGAAAGAGCTCTGAAATTCCTGAGAATTGCCTTCTGTGCCAGACTATAAACCATAAGAGACAATCAGACACAGTGTGGTCTCACTCTGTGAAAGTTCAGCTACCTCTAATCCTCTGTTAATGGAATCGTGTGTGTGTGTGTGTGTGTGTGTGTGTGTGTGTGTGATCTTTTCACTAGACAGATTAAAGGAAAACAGGATGACGTCAGGAACTCCTTTATGTTTTGGATGTAGGACCCCAGCCTCTCATACCCATAGCTCAGTTTCCAGCCCCTCCAATGAGAGATGAGAAGACATGTTCTGATATGCCTGCCGGGGGTCATCTGTCTATCAGTTCATTCATTCAGAACTGTTTATTGGAGATCCTGTTGTGGCTTGGCAGAAATGAACCTAAGAGAATGTGAGTCTGATCCTTGGCCTCACTCAGTGGGTTAACTGGTGTTGCCGTGAACTGTGGTGTAGGTCGCAGATGTGTCTTGGATCCGGCGTTGCTGTGGCTGTGAGGTAGGCTGGCAGCCGTTAGCTCCAATTCAACCCCTAGCCTGGGAACTTCCTTATGCTGCACCTGAAGCCCTAAAAATGAACAAACAACAACAAAACTTTATTAATAATTATGTGCCAATGGCTAGATGTTATGGATGACATAGAGAACTTTGAGGCCTTTCAAGATCTACTGATCTTCAAAGACATATTTGATCCAAGCACATATATGGGATATTGTTTATTACTAAGGCAGGTAAAACTAGTTTGTGTTCCCAACAAGAAGGCCCAAGGCAAAAAGGAATTTCTGATGAACTCTCTTATGAAACATTTAAAAAGTCAGATCATCCTTTTCTCCAAACATTGTAGTTGATCCATGTTGAGCTGAAGCATTTCCGCCAGATGAGGAGCCTCAGCCACCAGATGAGAGTGGCTGTTTGTGCCACTCTCTCCACCGCCCCTGAGCCAGGCCCCTCCTCTGTAATAGGAGTCAGTAATACCTGTCCCCAGGGGCCTCCTGGGGATTTGGTGAGTATGAAATAAGAGAACTCACATAAAGTCACTTTATGAATCATAATACATAACACCTTCAAGGGTTACTTATTATTCATGGAGAAAGTCATTCAACATGTTTTTATTCACTTGTTCTGCTCATTACACTGCTTTTCCAAAGTATGAAAGCAGGCTCCTAGGTCCAGATTTCCAACAAGAAGGACCAGAACCAAAGAGGATTTGGAGTGAATTTTTGGGTCCCCAGGACTCCATTAGGTAGTGGATTGGAGGTTTGCGGTAATATTTTCTAAAACAGCACTTCTCACACTTTAGTACGTACGTGAATCACCTGGGAGTCGTGTTAACATGCAGATTCTGAATCGGGAGTGCAGGGTTGGGGTCTGAAATTCTGCTCGTCTGCCAATTTCCCAGGTGACATCAATGCTGCTGGTCCAAGGCCCACACTTTAAGAAGCAGTGTTCTCAGAGGTACCAGGTCCCATGTTGAAGCGAGGAGTGGGTGCAGCCCAGGGTCCCCGGAGAGAGATTTTCAGGAAGGTGTGTTGGGAGCTGTGATTACGATTCAGTGCCCTGACTTCCTTCTCATCGCCACTGGCTCTTGTCTTCCTGGGCTGTGCCTTTGCTTTACCTTCACTCTGCGTTCTGGAGGGAGTGCTGGGGGAAGGAGGAAGGAGGAAGATCGCCGCATTGTGTATGGTAACTGTCCTTTCTGGGTGGTGAGCTGCGTTTCCCCATGACCCGTCAGTGATCTAGAGATAGCAGAATGAGCCAGTTCTTGCCTCCACAGTGGGCAGCACAGCAGAATCTGGTATAGACCAGAACCTTTTTTTTTTTTTTT
>PVHT020003428.1:1986291-2099210 GCA_004024745.2 Catagonus wagneri | reverse complement strand
CACTGGATCCTTAACCCACTGAGCGAGGCCAGGGATCGAACCTCTGTCCTCATGGATGCTAGTCAGATTCGTTTCCGCTGAGCCATGACGGGAACTCGAGTTATTGAGTTTTTGTGAGCTGTGACACAGCAGGATTTCTCCCCACTTCTCCACTTCTTCTTCCTAAGCCTTAGGAAAACCTGAGGCTTCGTAGAGGGCTCTGTTGCTGTAGATGGTGTTACATCAGGAGTCTGGGTGTGGGAGGAAGTATGGAGACAAAATCTAGGCATACCTGGCGCAGGTGTGTCAGTTCAGGGCGAGGGGTTCCCTCTTCTCTACAGCAGGCTGTTGACAAAAGCAGAAGCCGTGAAGTCAGGGGAATTTTGCTGTGCTGCTGTAGTTTTCACATTGAGTCCTGTGGGGCACACTTAGGGGCTGTCGCGTGCACGCACGCGCGTGCGCATGTGTGTGTGTGTTTGTGTGTGTGTGTGTGTGGTCATCAAGTACTTTGCCTTGTTACCCATTGATCTACTTTGTGTTTTAAACTCCTGTGTAAGATTTATCTGAAAAGGATGCTCTTACATATGAGAAGGGCTTAAAAGTGATTGCGGCCGGTGAGCAGAGCTGGAGCAGGAGAGGAATGGAGCAGAGGGCTGGCGATTCCACTCTGCAGCCTTCTGTGCAATTGCATTTTTATTTAGCCATGTTTGTGTGTAGTACTTCACTAAAAATTTAAAAACAAAAACAAAAAAAAAAAGGAAAGGAAAAGAGGAGTTCCCATTGTGGCGCAGCAGTTAATGAATCCGACTAGGAACCATGAGGTTGTGGGTTCAATCCCTGGCCTTGCTCAGTGGGTTAGGGATCTGGCGTTGCCATGAGCTGTGGTGTAGGTCGCAGACGCAGCTCGGATCCCGCGTTGCTGTGGCTGTGGCGAAGGCCGGCGGCTGAAGCTCCGATTAGACCCCTAGCCTGGGAACCTCCATATGCCATGGGTGCGGCCCTAGATAAGGCAAAAAGACAAGAAAAAAAAAAAGAAGAAAAGGAAAAGAGCTTTGTTACTAGAAAAAGCTTGGAGCTCCTTGCTGTCGTAGAAAGACATAGGGTGCGGAGAGACCTGGGGTCTCGGGCTGCTGTGCTGTAAGCTGCTCCGTGGCCTCGGGAAAGCTCTGAGTTTCCTCAACTGGGAAAAGGGTCCTTCTTCTCCCCTGCGCTTCGACCTTGCAAGTCTGTGAGGAGCAGCCGTGGAGGCAGAAGTGTCCTTCCCGGCCCCTGCTGTGCCCTGGAAAGGCTTGGGTCTGACGCCTAGCCTGTGAGTTGTCCTGATCTTGAGCCCCAGTTTGGTCAGATAATTTCTGGGCTGGCCAAGGGGAATTTTGACCAGATTACTTTATGTCTTACTCACCTCTGGGCTCCATGGGAAAATTCCTTTCACCGCAGAGGGTGACCGGGCGCGTTTCCAGCCGGAGGATGTGCAGCGCCCCTGGGCTGAGTTCAGTCCGTGTCAGAGTGGCAGCTGTGTACCCTGTGTGAGCTTGGGTGTCCTGGGGGTAAAGAGAAGTGCCACAAAACAGCTCTGTCCTCAAAGAGCCCAGGAGAGAAGATAGACCGAATTGTGTAGTTTAGAAAAGAGGTTTGCACAGGTGCCTTCTGCAAATACTTAGTGGTTCTTACAGGAACGAGGCATTGCCTCGTCTCTGGGTTCCCAGTGCCTGCCTGCGTGACGTGTATTCGGCTCATACTTACTGAGTGCTTCTAGATGCCTGAAGCACAGCAGTGGGTAAGACAGAGCCATCCCTGCCTTTTTTTGAGTTCACAGCCCTGGAGGGGGGTGGGATTCAGTCAAGCAGACCGTCAGGATAGCCCAGGGCGGTAAGAACTGTTCTGCACACAGAGGACAGCTGTTGTTATGCTCCCTGGCCGGGCTTCCTGACACTTCCTGTGGGTCTGCTCCAGGGACGGGCCCACCCCGAAGAAACCCAGGGACCCAGCTGGAGGGCTCTGCTCACGTGGGTACCTTTCTTTGCGTGTATGCCAGCCTTGCCATCCACACCAGCCTGCAGAGTCCCTGCCCTGGAGGGAGCAGGGGTGTGGCAGGAAGGCCAAGGGAGACAGGCCGGTCTCCTGGGCTCTGAAGTGTTGAGACGCAGCCCAGCTTCTCACTGCTCTGGAGGGAGCACGGGCACCTGCCAGCTCTCAAGATAAGGCAGGAGTGTGCCTGTCTGGGGACCCCCCCCCGCCAAGCCGCCGTGTGCTCTGTGAGCCTGTTTCTCTGAGAGAGGAAGGGATTTCTGGGATATTGGGATATTGAGGGGCAGGAAAGGGCAGCCTGCAACCATGGTATTCGTTGTCTGATTTACTCATCCTTCATCTTCCAGAAACCGTTCACTGAGCACCCAGGATGTGCTGGGCTCTGTGCTAAGTGTCCTCACATTTCTCTGACATTTCTTAACCAGTCCTGCAAATTAAGGGTATTGTTTTCGTTTTACAGTTGAGGAAGCTGAAGCCCAGAGAGCTGAAACTAAAATCATATTTATCAGTGTTTACTGTGGGCCAGAAGCTGTTCTGGTCATTTACACTAATCAGTGTATTTAATCTGGATCACAGCCTGTGAGGTCGTGTCACCCCTCCAGGCACTGAGGAAGAAAGAGAGGCACAGAAAAGTTCAGAAGCTCACCCAAGTTTCCAGAGGCTGCTAGCAACAGATGGGTTGGGGTTCTCCTGGCCCCGTGCACCTTCAGAACCCTGCTGGTTAAGCGCTGCCCCTGTGACTCCAGCGTGGGCCACATGGGCGAGGATAAGGACACCCGGAGGCAGCTAGTGAGGGAGGCCTGGCAGGTGGCTTCTAAGAGGAAAGAGGCCGTGTTAGAGGCTGGGTTCTAGTCTACACTGCAGCTGGGGGAGACGGAGGAAAAACAGCACGTTGGATGTGACACATACCTTCCCTGAGTCCTGACAATTAGGCCTGAAGGAAACATGTCAGGCAGCGCCAAATCCTGAAATGACTTAGAGCAGGGTTAGAGGAACTGGGAAAGGAGTGGCGCCTCCGAGGGTGCCGGGTAGCTGCTCACTGGGGCTGGTGATGACAGCAGAGGTGGCACAGCTGCCAAGTTGGAGCTGCTTACCCAGCAGAGGTTCCGGCTTTCCCTGGGGAGACGGGGCTGGGTGGGAGGAGAGTTTGGGCAGAAATCTGCTTCTAAGAGGACTTGGACATGTTTTCTCTCCCCCGCCCCACCCTCCAGGCTTGTGGGCATCTGGAGGGTGGATGTGGATCTAAAGTCAAATCCCTTTGAGGGTGGAGATGAGGGAATAGGCCACCTGGGAGTGTGGGCCCCCGGGAGGCGGGGATGGGAGTGGCACTCTTATTCCTGTGGGAAATGCCTTCTGCTCTGTGATCAGAGCCATCGGGATGGACTTTGAATGGCTGTTTGGGTGGTCCTGCCTTGGACCAGCACCTTTAACAGGTTCAGCGGGTCCCCTTTAGCTGTCTGTGAAATGGACCGAATTCTGCCTCCGCAGGCGTGCTCCCAGCTCACTATCTGTCTCCAGACTGCAGTGATCGCAACATAGAACCACTCAGAGTTAATTCCTCCTGCTCATGTGTGGAAAGAAACGGAGGCACACGGAGTTTGTGAATAAAGGTGGAAGTTCCATAGCTACATGACTTCCAAAGATTATGATTTATCAGTTCTGTGGTAAAACCTGGACGTATGCATTTTTAACAAGCTCCCCAGATGATTCTGTTACACCTCCAAGTTGGAGAACCACTGGTACAAAGGAAGGAGGAAGGAAAGACACCCAAGATCTGAGCCATTTTAGTTGTCACTGACCACCAAGATGTCAAAAGGGAAATGAGGTTAAGTCATCTTCCTTATCTGATATGAGGAAGGGCATCAGTTTTTCAGGGACGACTGACATCTTCAAGGTACTAATTTTGCAAAGAAAGCCATTCCCTGGAGTTCCCGTCGTGGCTCAGTGGAAACGAATCTGACTAAGAACCATGAGGTTGCGGGTTCGATCCCTGGCCTTGCTCAGTGGGTTAAAGATCCGGCATTGCTGTGAGCTGTGGTGTAGGTTGCAGACGCGGCTCGGATCCGGCGTTACTGTGGCTGTGGCGCAGGCTGGCAGCTGTAGCTCCGATTCCCCCTAGCCTGGGAACCTCCATATGCTGCGAGTGTGGCCCTAGAAAAGGTAAAAAAAAAAAGCCATTCCCTGCTGTGTCCTGTTACAAAGGACACGAGAGCACACAATGGGTAACGCGGGGTCGGGGAGATGCTTTGCAGCCTTAGAGGGGGTTTGTTGTGCCGGTCACCCCGGCAGCTGGGGGCAGCAGGCCCACTCTGCTGCAGGACCTGTCACTTCTGATGCCGTCCCTTCCTGTAGTCAGCCGGTAGGAGGGGCATCGCCAGGAGGAAGAGTGAGGTGGCTGTGAGGACGGGCCTGGTGTGGAGCGTGGGGAGTTACCTACGCAGTGAGTTTGAAGGTATCACCTGGATCAAATGCCTAGGTGACCAACAAGGTTGCAGAGCACAAGACACTTCCCTTCAGAGTGCCCCTAAGGCCCAGCTTAGTGACAGGCCGGGGGAGAGAGCGGGAAAGGGAAAAACTGGTTAACACCGCCCGATGTTACACAGGAGTTCCCGTCATGGCTTAGTGGTTAATGAATCCGACTGGGAACCATGAGGTTGCAGGTTCGATCCCTGGCCTTGCTCAGTGGGTTAAGGATCCGGCGTTGCCGTGAGCTGTGGTGTAGGTTGCAGACGCGGCTCGGATCCCGCGTTGCTGTGGCTGTGGCGAAGGCTGGCGGCTCCAGCTCCTGTTAGACCCCTAGCCTGGGAACCTCCGTATGCCGTGAGCACGGCCCTAGATAAGGGAAAAAGACAAAAAAAAAAAAAAAAAAAAAAAAAAAAAAAAAACCAAAAAACAAAAAAAACCCAAACAAACAAACACAGAAGACCTAAAGCTCTTTTGGAGACAGTGTAATCAGGACAGATATCTGTGACATACACAACGAAGAGTTCATGTCACAAACATGTAAAGAGCTCTTACAAACAGTAAGAAAAGGGCACACACCCCAGTGGAAAAATAAGCAAGGCAGTTCAGATTACCAACAAACATGGGAAAAGACGTTCATTCTTACTAGTAATCAAGTGCAAGTTAACAGGTTTAATTCAAGTTAAAACAGTGAGATATCATCTTTCAAGTATCAGAACGGTAAAGCTGAAAAGCACAGCGAGCCAGTGTCGGGGAATTGAGTGTGGGAGGGAGAGCAAGGGATGGTGACATTTATGGGACAGCTTTCCGAAAGATAACTTATCAAGTATCAAAAACCTTGAAAATGTACATAACTTTGACCTGGTATTCCATTTCCTGGAATTTACCTTCAGAAAAGATAATCAGTGAGTTCTTCCATGGCGCCATCGGTTAAGGGTCTGTTGTTGTCACTGCAGCAGCTTGAGTCGCTGCTGGGGGGTGGGTTTGATCCCTGGCCTGGGAACTTCTATGTACTGTGAATGTGGCCGAAAAAACCAAAAAAAAAAACAAAAACAAAAAAACAAACAAACAAGGATGTACACAAAGATTTATATCTAATGGTATCTGTAACAGTGTTACTAATTATATCAAAAATTAGAAGTAACATAAATGTCCGAAGTGAAGAATTTGCTTTAAACCCCATGGTTAACCTATATGGTGGCATATGATTTAAAAATCAGGTAGTAAAAGAATTTTTTTTGTTTTTGTCTGTTTGTCCTTATATGGCCGCACCTGTGGCATATGGAGGTTCCCAGGCTAGGGGTCTAATCGGAGCTGTAGTTGCCGGCCTACACCACAGCCACAGCAACGCAGGATTCGAGCCGCGTCTGCGACCTACACCACAGCTCATGGCAATGCCATATCGTTTTAACCCACTGAGCGAGGGTAGGGATTGAACCCACAACCTCATGGTTCCTAGTCGGATTCGTTTCTGCTGAGCCACGATGGGAACTCCAGTAAAAGAATTTTTAATGATATGAATAAATGTCCATGATATATTATTAAGCAGAAAAAATTTTAAAAACAGTTTCCAAATTAGTACCAGTACAGCTGGTATCATTCTAGTTCCATTAAGAAGAAGGAACAAAAATGACTATAACATGTGCTGAAAAAAAATCCCAGAGCAAGAGTTCCCATTGTGGCTCAGTGGTTAACCAACCCAGCTCGTATCCATGAGGACTTGGGTTCGATCCCCGGCCTCTCTCAGTGGGTTAAGGATCTGGCGTTGCCGTGAGCTGTGGTGTAGGTTGCAGACGCGGCTCGGATCCCGCGTTACTGTGGCTGTGGCGAAGGCCGGCGGGTACAGCTCCTGTTAGACCCCTAGCCTGGGAACCTCTGTGTGCCATGGGTGCGGCCCTAAAAAAAAAGCCAAAAAAAATTCCCAAGCAGACACCAAAATGATAAACAATGGTTATCTCCAGAAGCTTCCTCTTTGTGCTTTTTAAAAATAATGTACATGCTCCTTTTGTAATCAACAAGTATGAGGAACATGTTCTTTTCCCAGCCAGGCTGCCAGTGACGTGCCCTGGCTGCTGGGAGGGCTGCCTGTGAGTGACAGATCCCTCACTTCTGGCTGCCTCGGTTTAGCTCTTTCTTTCTGGAGACCCTGGTGGAATACCTGCTTTGTACTTAGTGCTGGGTGGGCCCAGTGAGAGTGACAAAGACGAGTAGGACAGGTCTCAGTCCTCAGGCTCTTAGGGGCTGGTTGGTGGTTAAGGTGAATGCCTTGGTCATTTGTCATAGAAGCATTTCTGCCGTTCGGTGTGTTCAGCCTTTTGCTGGATGTTAAGATGGTACAGGGGCATCTTACTGAGAATGCCTGAGATCTATTCCTCTTGCCCCAAGCCCTGATCCCACTCTCTCTTTGGAAATTTAGCTGGTTAACACGGGACTGCCAGATCTCAGTAGCTTGGACCCGTGCTGCGGGAAGCCCAGAAATCACCCTGAATGTCTCAGACTGCTGGATGCATGGGACACACTGGCCTGCATCAGAGAACCCTAAAAGGGTGAGCTGGGATGGGGGTGGGGACCCGAGAGAGACATCTTGGTCCAAGCTACCATTTTTCTGATGGGGAAACCGAGGCCCTGAGACAGAAGGAGACTTGGAAATGGGTGCCCGAGCCAGGACTCCGAACCCTGTGTGCTGCCCACAGCATGATGGTGTCTCCCGTTCCCAACCCTGACTCTGGGCTGTGATCTGGGGCATTGTCAGGTAGTGGTGAGGATGCAAACCTGGGATGAACGAACTCACAGAAATCTCAAGAAACAGAGAGCCTGCACCCCAGATGGCTAAGAGTCACGTGGGTCAGTGAAGATGTGGCAACAGGAATCCCCTGAACATCAAGATCCAAGTGGACTGAAGAGAATCTACAAGAAATAATTGATGACTTTTGCACACCCCCATTCACATATGCAGACTCACAAAGTCAGTCCTTGCAGGGCCACCTTTTCGTTGTGAATTTTTGGAAAGCAGAGAGGTCATTTTATCTCTAAGTAGTTCCTCTCCTTGCCCGTTGTGTGCCTAAACTTGTCACTGTTAAAGCTTTTCTTCGGAGTTCCCATTGTGGCTCAGTGGTAACGAACCTGACTAGGATTCCTGGGGGCGTGGGTTCGATCCCTGGCCTCACTCAGTGGGTTAAGGATCCGTCGTTGCAGTGAGCTGTCGTGTAGGTCGCAGACGTGACTCGGATGCTGAGTTGCTGTGGCTGTGGCGTAGGCCGGCAGCTGTAGCTCCAGTTCAACCCCTAGCTTGGGGACCTCCATATGCCATGGGTGTGGCCCTAAAAAGCAAAAAAAAAAAAAAAATAGAAAAAGCTTTTTTTGGTTAAGGATGCCACTAAAATGTGCATGTGCTACTTTGCACTGAGGACATGTTAACCCTTTGGATCCTCCGTCACTTTATATAAGTGGGTAAATTATGGAAAGGATTTGTAGAGGCTCTGGGCCATGGGGAGGTGCCAAGTTCACAGGAGAGAGGCTGAGGACAGAACTCTTGGCACTAGAGGGGTCTGGCGAGTTGGGAGGGGCGTACTGTAGAAGATAAGCCGTTCACCACTTTATGAGAGAGGACCCTGTCTCCACAGAGCAGTAACCTCGGCCAGCCTGGATTTTTCTGTCTTCCCATTGTGGTCCTTTTCTTGCTCTGCACCATGAGCTCGTGCTAAGGGTCACAGCCCCCATGGTCCAGCCTCCTGGGCTCTGCCCAGGCTGTGAAGGTCAGTTGGCTGGCATCTCTGGGATCAAGTGAGTTGACCTGTTCTGCTGAAGTTCCTTCCTTCCTTCCTTCCTTCCTTCCTTCCTTCCTTCCTTCCTTCCTTCCTTCCTTCCTTTCTTCCTTCCTTCCTTCCTTCCTTCCTTTCTTCCTCTCCTCCTCTCTTTCTTTCTTTCCTTTCTTTCTTTCGTCTTTTTAGGGCCGCATCCACAGCATACGGCAGTTTCCAGGCTAGAGGTCTAATCAGAGCTACAGCTGCCAGCCTACACCACAGCCACAGCAACATCAGATCTGAGCTGCATCTGCGACCTACACCACAGCTCACGGTAACGCCGGATCCTTAACCCACTGAGCGAGGCCAGGGATCGAACCTGCGTCCTCGTGGATGCTAGTCAGATTCGTTTCCCCCGAGGCACAAAGGCAACTTCGAAGTTCTTTCATTAATCAGACATACATTTGGAGTTCCCTTCGTGGCTCAGTGGTTAATGAATCCGACTAGGAACCATGAGACTGCAAATTCGATCCCTGGCCTTGCTCAGTGGGTTAAGGATCCGGCGTTGCCGTGAGCTGTGGTGTAGGTCGTAGACGCGGCTCAGATCCCACGTTGCCGTGGCTGTGGCATAGGCTGGTGGCTACAGCTCCTGTTAGACCCCTAGCCTGGGAACCTCCATATGCCGCAGGTGCGGCCTTACATAAGGGCAAAAAAACAAAACAAAATGAAACAAAACAACGTACGTCTGATTGTCAGAAACTCGGTGGTGAGAAGGGAACATCACTGGCTGCTGACCACTTGTCCTGCTTGCCCTCCACCCCCACAAAGAGGAAAGGGCTAGTGCAGCTTCCTGATGTACCTTCCTGGAGAAAGTGGCCACTTGACAGGGAGGAAGGGAAGTAGAGAGGTGGTGACTGGGGGCTCGGCCAGAATAAGAATCTGGAAATCACTCCCTTCTTCTCCACCGATGTGGAGCTGATTCCCCTTCGCCTGCCTTGTTCTGCCCGTTGGCTACACCCCGCAGGCCTGCAAGCTCTGTACTTGCCCAGCCTGAGATCCAGGAAGGAGCCCGGTGGAGACGTCCGTGGTTTAATGGCTGGGGGAGCTTATGGATCTGAAGCAAAGTCCTGGAGCGACACCTCGCCGTGTGCAGCGGACAGCAAGCAGGACACAGCAGCGGTCTTTGCTCCTGGGGGGAGAGGGAGGTTACCCCCTCATCAAGTTATGGGGGGAATTGACAGCAGGTTGGCTCATCAGTTGCCAGGGAACCTGTCCCTTTGTTAAACCTCTCCCTGTCCCTTTGTTAAGTTAACTTGGTGGAGGTGTTCTGAGCTAAAGGTTAGAACAGCACCAGCTGAGGCTGGGGGCAAGTACAGGGCTTACTCGTTAGGCTCTGTGAGTAAGAGGGAAGGTCAGTCAGGTGAGTGGGGTGGAGGTGAGGCAGGGGCTGGTCCAGCAGGAGATGTACAGAGAGCAAGAGCACAGCCATCTTGGGGGCCCTGAAGGTACACTGCCTCACCTGGTTCAAATCCTACCAGCTCCTTAAGGCTTCCTCTGCCTCCCCTGGGCCGATACTTCCTCCCTCTGCTGACGTGCTGTAGCCCTCATTGTTCCCCATGCACTTGACCCTGAAGCAGCTCTTTCTAAACATTCATGCCATATTTCTTTTTCCACGAGTGTTTGTCTAATGTCCCCAGTTGACAATGAATTCTTCAAGTTGCGGGGTGTGCCGTGTTTGTACCACTTGGGACACTGATAGATGGATACATGAGGGGTGGAGGAATGAATTAGAGAATGGATGGACTGGTGAATGCACAGTTAGGTGGATGAGGAGGTGGGCAGGTGGGCAGGTGGGCAGGCGAGCGGGTGGTCGGCGGTACCGTCCAAGGCTAACACTTCAAGCCACAGTAACCTTCCTCACGTCAGTGTCTAGACTCTAGACTAAAGGAAATATCAGAGGGCACCGAGCTGTATTTTCAGTAAAAGTCTTTCTCTGATTAGCTTAGTCCAGCTTAAACTAAGCCTAATTTATTTCAGGTGTTGGACTCGTGGGCTCATGATCACTTGACAACAACATCAAAATGTGCTTCTACTTAAAAATAGGTTGCAAAAAATAATCATACCTCAGCCCGACTTGGCTCTTCTCAGCTATTCCTTCCTTTTTGTGCTTTCGGAGTTTTTTCTGAACGACAGCAAAAAATGTTCAGAGGAAGGAAATTAGTCTGAGGGACAGGGAATTGAATGAGCTAAGCTGTGAAAGCAGCCAACATGAGCCAGCAGAGGCAGACACCTGTGACTCCATGAGCAGGGACCATTTGTAGGTCAGGGCTCAGTTCCCTGGGAACTTCTGCTTCCTGATGCTTTTCCTACATGTAATCCTACTGTTGACCCTGAGCTTGTCTTAGAGTAGCTTCGTAAGAGATTAGATAGGGAGTTCCCTGGTGGCTCAGTGGGTTAAGGGCTGTTATTGTCATTGCTGTGGCTTGGGTTCAATCCCTAGCCTGAGAGCTTCTGCATGCCACAGATGAGACCGAAGGAGAAAAAAGGCTAGATAACAATTTGGATTTTTTTTTTTTTTTGGCTGTACTTATGGCACGCAAAAGTTCCTGGGCCAGGGGTCAAACCTACCACAGGTACACAGAGTCATAGCAGTGACAATGCCAAATTATTATTATTTATTTTGTCTTTTCAGGGCCACACTCGTGGCATATGGAGGTTCCCAGGCTAGGGGTCTAATTGGAGCTGTAGTCACCAGCTGATGCCACAGCCACAGCAACGCGGGATCTGAGCCGCGTCTGTGACCTATACCGCAGCTCACGTCAACACTGGATCCTTAACCCACCGAGTGAGGCCAGGGATTGAACCTGAAAGCTCATGGTTCCTAGTCGGATTCGTTAACCAGAGTCATGGTGGGAACTCCATGACAATGCCAGATTCTCAACCCACTGAGCCACCAGGAAACTCCTTATATAATGATTTTGAGAATTATTTCATCAGTGTTTTCTATTTCTCTGTCTTTCCCCTTTTCCCTTACAGTTTGAAATTGCTTTGGGATCATCAAAGAGTGTGCTTCCATGCTCTAGAATCTGCTTCTCGGTTTGTGGTCCCTGGAGCCCTTTGGGGTTCCCTGAGGCCCCTTTAGGCATCATGTGGGCGGGCTCTGAGTAGATGACCTCTGAGTGCCTCTCCCCAGAAAGAAGCACTGCTTTTTATCTGTTTTACATACTGCATTTCTGTGTAAGATTTATTACAGAGAGAGTTCCGCACCACACATTTTCTTTTTAGGGCCACACCCGCGGCATAGGGAGGTTCCTAGGCCAGGGGTCCAATCAGAGCTAGAGCCACCAGCCTTCACCACAGCCACAGCAACGCGGGATCTGAGCCGCATCTGCGACCTACACCACAGCTCACGGCAACGCCGGATCCTTAACCCACCAAGCGAGGCCAGGGATTGAACCCGCAACCTCATGGTTCCTAGTCAGATTCATTTCCGCTGCACCACAATGGGAACTCCTCAAACACGTTTTAAAACCGCCATCAGGCGACTAGAAAGTAATGGGCAACATGATCAGAGAGGAGGAACGGGTTCATCAAATTGTGGGATTGGCTCTCTAGCTGAGAGAAAAGGCCATTTGAATGGCTCCGGGCGCTCTTGTGTTTGCACGTCTTGTGCTGATGTTTCTGTCTGCTCCACTTGCCGCGTGCTGGCTTGGCTCCCGATCCTGTGTGCCTCTCACTCTTGCTTGCCCACTTAGTTCCCAACGTGCCGCCCACCTGGCTTTTGGTGAATTTTTGCTCCTCACTCTCATCTCTGGCGTAGAGTCTTGACTTGCCACCTGCTCCACCTTCTGGTAACCTTGTATTTCTTTGCTCTGTTTTGGTTTCCTGGATAGCCGGTCCCTTGTTTTCCCTGACCTCTGGTGACTATGTCCTGAAGTGTTTTCTGCCTTCTTGGATCCTGGCACCACCTGGGGACCCTACCTTTCAGCTGCTCCAGTTCTCCCCAGCACCATCTACTTTCGAGCTGAGATCTGAAGGTGAAGTTCATGGGGGCTGAATCAGGTTCAAGAATAGGCTGGAGGAGTCAGTTCCCGTTGTGGCTCAGTGGGTTAAGGACCCGACATTGTCTCTGTGAGGATGCAGGTTTGATCCCTGGTCTCGCTCAGTGGGTTAAGCATCTGGTGTTGCCACAAGCTGTGGTGTAGGTTGCAGATGTGATTCAGATCTGACATTGCTGTGGCTGTGGTGTAGGCTGACAGCTGCAGCTCCAATCCAGCCTCTAGATTGGGAACTTCCATATGCTGCAGGTATGGCCGTAAAAAGACAGAAAATAAAAAAAGAATACGCTGAGTTCCCTTGTGGCTCAGTGGTTAACAAATCCAACTAGTATCCATGAGGATGCGGGTTCAATTCCTGGCCTCGCTTAGTGGGTTAAGTTGCTGTGAGCTGTGGTGTAGCTCACAGATGCGGCCCGGATCCTGCATTGCTGTGGCTGTGGCGTAGGCCAGCAGTTCCAGCTCCGATTCAACCCCTAGCCTGGGAACCCCTAGCCCATATGTCGGGGATGTGGCCCTAAAAAGACCAAAAAAAGAATACACTGAGATTGGAAAATAAGGACCAGGATCCAGATGTGGTGATCCAGTGGATGGAAAGAAAGAGTAAACTATGGAAAATTATAATTTACTTCGTGCTTTCACATACTTATTTCTTTCTTATTATAACTGGGTGAGATGGAGATATTCTTATGTTTGCGTTACATACAAGGAGACTGCGGTTCAGAGTCATGTGATTTGCTAAAAGTGGCAGAGCTGGAAATAGAACCTGGGTCTTTGGACTCTAAATCCTGGACCTGGGTATAGGAGACAGAAACAGGTCGATTGCTAAGGTGATGGGGGGAGGACCTTGTTCGCGGGAATCAGGAGTGGCCTGGCCGGAGACAGGATGTGTTGGGAAGGGGAGGGGTTAAGAAGCAGGATCGGGTCAAGCCTGGTCTGGCAGAGGGGTGGGGAGGCGGCTGGGGACACCATCCCCGGACAGGCTGTTGCTGTGCGATAGGGGGTGTGGGTCCTCTGGGATCAGGCTGACCTGGTTCCCGCGGACTCTAAATCTGAGCTCCCCCTGCCCACGCCTTTGACGCCTGTTGGCTGAAGGTCCCACCCGCCACCTGCTGAGCTGCCCCCAGGATGGCCTTGACTAGGATCTTCGAAGCATTGTCCCCACCCTGTGGCCCTGCACGCTCACAGGGCAATTTCAGAGGAGTCGTAGCTCTTTGTTCTCAGGTGTGGGAAGGAGAAGTGGGGAGACCGCCTGGGGAACTTCCTCTGACTTGGGAGACTTCCCATTTGAAACCCCTCACCTGTCACGGGCCTTTCCTCCCTGGGTCTGCGTTCTGGGTGGCTGTGCCTCGCCTCCGCCTGGATGAACTGGGGGCTTAGAGGCAAGTTACGAAAATCATGGCCACGTTAGAGCTGACTGAGAAAGAGGACGAGGTGGACCCACTTTATCCATAAACTTCACCAAACACCTTTGGCAGCCAGCCCCTGGGAATTGCCAGAACAGGTCTAGTTTTGGCCATAGTCAACCTGGTGGGCGGGCAGCGGGAGTGGTCTGCCCCAAGGCCCATCGTGAGGGGTGCATTGTCTTCTGAGAATTCAGGAGTTCCCATTGTTGCTCAGCCGGTTTAAGAACTCCACATAGTGAGGATGTGGGTTCAATCCCTGGCCTCGCTCAGTGGGTTAAGGATCCGGCGTTGCCACAGGCTGCAGCCTAGGTCACAGATGTGGCTCGGATCCCTCACTGCTGTGGCTGTGGCATAGGTCCCAGTCCCAATAATATGGAGCAATAAAACACTTCTCTGCTCTGGGATGGCCCCTCCTCAGTGTTTGGTACATCACTGCTGGCTGGTTACTTCGAGGGTCTCACCGAAGCTGGAGTCAGTGGACATGACTTTATGCCCTAGCCCTGCTACCAGGGCCTGCTCCCTGGCCCAGCGCCCGAGTCACTTAACCTCCCTAAGCCTGTGTTTTCTGATCTGTGAAATGGAACTAAGACTGCTACCTGCAAACCTTAAAAAAGAGACTTAAAAATGAAATTAGCTTGAAGAGAGAAAAGCTGAATGCAAATGGTGTCATGTCCACATCGCTCTACAAAATCTGTCCCAGGTGTGAGGTCACACCCAGATTCTTCATCAGCCGAGAAGAAGTTGGGGGTAAATGAGCTTTGAAGCTCTTCCACGAAGCTTTGGAGCTGGTGTTGGAGACGGTGGCACCATTTTTGAGTTCTGAGAGGCCATTCACCGTCTGATTCCCACAGGAGAACCTCATGGGGTGCCACCCTGGGCCCTGCTGAGTTCTGTCCATGGCACCGATCTTCACACAGCCCGCCGTGTCCTATGGGAGCGCTGAATGAGAGAGGAGCTGGGCCCTCGGCCTGGGAGGAGGGTTGTGTTCCTGACACGGCGCAGGAGAGCTCACTGGCAGAAGCAGGGAATGTAGTTTTCGTGTCTTGTGGATTTAATGTCCTTTATGAAACCCTCCGACGTGACTCTTGCAAGCCGGCCTCGGGCGCAGCGTCCCCCCTGTCCCCCCGCCTCCTGTTTTTCTAGGAGTGGATGGTTGAGTCTTTTCTCAGGCTTTATCTCACGATTTCCCCAACCGCCCAGGGAAGTGGGCAGGCTGGATTTTCTCTGCCTCCGACGAGGGAGGCCCCTGAGGCTCAGCGAGTTGGACAGGCTGCCTAGGGACATGGCCAGTTAGAGGGCGGGCTCTGATTAGAACTCAGGGCTCCAGACGTCAGCCCAGAGGTGGTATTTGGAGAGAGAACGGAGAGCTTTCCTTTCTGTTCAGAGCTGTCGCAGGCTCTCAGGGGCTTTCTGAGGTCATGGCTGATGGCTTTCTGCCATCTCAGGTGGCAGATGGGGAAAAATGAACTGAGAACCCAGCTCCTTATTCAAGCCAACGAAGCTTTGGTGGTAGGTCAGGGACCGGACTTGGGCCTCCTGGCTACCTGCCCTTTGCTGTACTAGGTACTGACTGTTGCTTTGAGGATGGGGATAGGAATATGTGTGCTTTGCATACGTGCATCAGTGTTTCAGCATTCCCATGATTTTTATTTAAAAAAAAAATTTTTTTTTTTGTCTTTTTAGGGCCACACCCGTGGCACATGGAGGTTCCTAGGCTAGGGGTTGAATCACCTATGCCACAGTCACAGCAATGCCATAACCAAGCCACATCTGCAGCCTACAGCACAGCTCAGGGCAACGCTGGATCCTTAACCCAGTGAGCGAGGCCAGGGATTGAATCCTCGTCTTCACGGATACTAGTTGGGTTCGTTACCACTGAGCCACAATGGGAACTCCCCTATGATTTTTAAATTAGTGTTGGCAGTCACTTCCCTTACGGTTGGACCCCTGTACACCATTCCCTCCCAGGATGATACCCTGGGTGGCTCTGTCCCATCCTGGAGGGACTCTCACTGTACCCCCTGGCCCCATAGCTTAGCCGAGCGACTTCTGTACCCTGCTGCTTAGCCGAGCGAACTTCTGGCTTTGGAGCCTTCCTGAAGCACCATCACTGCTTCCACCTGCCCATGGGGCTGCTGGCGCCTTCTGATGGGGTAACAGCCACCTCAGTTCTGGCTTTTGTGCATCTGCTATGGATGCAATGATCAGGGGGTGCCCAACTGCAAACTTCCATTCTTGTTACACTCAGTGCTCGCTTCGGCAGCACATATACATTCTGTTACACTCAGGGTCATCTTCTGTACTGATTTGCAAATGAAAATTAGAGCATTTTTTTTAGAAAGCGTTATGAAATATATTTGATTCACAAAGCTGTGATAATTTCTGCTGTAAAACAAAGTGATTCAGTTATACACATGTACACATTCATTCTCTTTCAGATTGTTTTTCCACATAGGTTATTGCAGAATATTGCATAGAGCAGTTTAATTGCAGACCCCTCAGGCAAAAACGGTCCTGGGAGTTCGCGTCGTGGCACAGCGGTAACAAACCCAACTAGTATCCATGAGGACCTGGGTTTGAACCCTGGCCTCCCTCAGTGGGTTAAGGATCTGGCATGGCCATTAGCTATGCTGTAGGTCGCAGACACAGCTTGGATCTGGGGTTGCTGTGGCTCTGGCCTCGGCCAGCGGCTGACTCTCTGATTAGACCCATAGCCTAGGAACCTCCGTATGCTGTGGGTACGGCCCTAAAAAGACAAGAAAAAAAACGGCAAAGACAAAAAACCCTAAAAAATGTCCTGATAGGGGAGACAGCACTCTCCCTCTTTCTTTTCTCCTCTCCCTTCCACCTTCTAAGGATCAGATCAGAGAGCTAAGGGAAGCGGTAAGGCCTGGAGGCTTTGCTTAGTGTCTTAGTGTTTCCTTGTCCCTTATCATGAAAACGAGAAGGAATTATATGAGTAACAGGGTCATTTCTTGATCTGGAAAATGGAGATAATCAGAAGGCTGCTGTTAAGTCAGCATTTCTCAGCCCTGACTGCACATCAGGCACACCCTGGAAGCTTTTAAATATCTCGATTCCCAGGCTGCAGAATCTCTGGAGGTGGCGGACCCCGGTAGCCGTAGTTTTAAAATTCCCTTGGTTGGAGTTCCTGTTGTAGATCAGCAGGTTAAGGACCTGATGTTGTCTCTGTGCGGATGCGGGTTCGATTCCTGGTCTCACTCAGGCTGCTCTGTAGGTCACAGAATCGTCTTGGATTTGATATCGCCGTGGCTGTGGTGTAGGCTGGCAGCTGCAGTTCCAATTTGACCCCTAGCTTGGGTACTTCCCTATGCCGCAGGTCCAGCCCTAAAAGAAAAAAAGAAAATAAAAAGTAAAACATTCCCTCGGTGATTCCATTCGGGGTTGAGAACCATTGCTCTAAGGATGAAAACAGTTGATCACTTAGAACAACTCTCTAGCTGTGCGCTGGAATCACTGGGGGCTGGGGTGGGGTGTGTGTTATAAATTGCGCTGACGCCCTGGCCACACATTGCAGACCCTGTAAATCAGTGACTTCTGCCTTCTCATGAGCAACAAACTAATAACCGTCGCAATAGTCATCACTTAGCAGTGCTGCCTGTGGAGCGATACGACATTTTTCTAGTCGTCACGATTGCCTGGTAGAGTGTCACGATTCCCATTTTACAGGCGAGGAAACTGATGATCCGAGCAGGAAGCTTAAGCTTGTCCGAGGGCAGCAACGCAAGCTTCCTGAGGTCAGGCCTGGCCGACCTGGTAGACTCCTCCCCCTGCCCCCGGCCTGCCTGCCCCGGGAGCTGGCCTAGGGGAGCGTGTTCTCCACACTTCCCAGTACCCGCCCAGGGAGAGGGGACAACCAGCAGGTGGCCTTGGCTCTCCTGGAGGCTGCCCAGGGGAGTCTGGGCATAGGACCCCTGCCCTGTGAAGAGGGAAGATGCGTGGCATTGGCTCTGTTGGTTTCTGTTTAGTCATCCACTCTCAAAATAACTCCTTTTGGCGGGAGGTTTATGCCTGGTCATGTTAGGCCTGACCCCTGTCACTGCTCATTGTCGCAGCTGCTCTCACAGAGAAGACACTCAACCAGGAAAAGCAAACACTCATTTGCTTTTTAAGAGTTTGAGGAATTTTTTGGCATTTGATACAGAAAAATGTCTGTTTCTCTCATAGGAAAACGGAAAGCTTTATCAAGGTGGCCTGAACTGTCTAGCTCAGCTTTATAAAAACCCTGTGCCTCCCTCTCTGTGCTCGGTAAACTTATATCGCTGAAAATTCTTAAGCTATGCTTTTCCCATCCCCCCGCAGCAGCTGATGCCAGGCCCCTTGAGGTGTCAGAGCGAGAGGAGAGGAGTGTGGCCCTCCTGACACGGAGACTCACAGCTGCCTGGGACTGGAGGCTTTGCCCAGTGTTTGCTGGCAGCCACTAAGGGACCCAGTGTCTCCAGGCCCGGAGCGGCTCCCGGTGACCAGCTATGTTGCAGATCTCGCTGAATGCGTTCCCTCTGGCTTTGGGAGGCCTGGTTTCTCTCCACCTGCCTCAGCCCCTAGTGTGTAGATAGCCCAGAGCCAGTGTTGGGGGCATAAATAGCTAAAACTTTGGAATTAATGGACAGTGTCATAGAGATTTGGCTTCACAAAGCCTGCCCAGCCCGGCCCAGCACTCAGGGCCTCCCATCCCCAGAGCTCCTTCGGTACCTGATGTCTGTGCCTTTGGTCCCTGCCCCTTGCTGTGTGCCCCAGAGCCTGGCAGCCTAGATGTTCCGGTGGCATTGCGTGAGTGGAGGGTGGGGGATGGAGAGATGCATGAGCTTGTGTTTGGGGACACCTCTACGGCGGTGGCATAGATGCTGTTTAAGTGTTGGCATATCTGTTCCTTGCTTGCTCTAGTTGACTTTTTTTTTTTTTTTTTTGGTCACCTGGGTTCACTTCGAAGGCTCTTGCTGAGGATTATTTTAATAATGGAGTGACTGAGATATGATGCTGTTTTCTGAGGTTGAGGCAAATATCCAAAACATGTCATTGTGTGTAACTCTTATCCCAGAGTCACCAAGAGAGTGGAGTCCGGTGGCCCCTTGTTAAGCCATTAAGCTGAACCTTAAAATTTTCTGAGTTCTTCAGCAGGGGGCAAAAAAACCTGGGGCGCTGATGGAAGGGGAGTGGGGGGGCCTCAGGAAAGTGGCCACTGGCTTGTCCCCAGGGACTTAGAGTAGCCCCGACCACCAGTCACCTCAGCTGAGGCTCTTCCCTGGGGAAGTCTGCCCTTTCCGAGGGCAGGGGGGTCTGCCCTTCCCTGGTGGTGGGGTGGGGCTGGCGGGCTGCTCTTGGAGCACTCGGGGAAGCTGGCTCCGGGCCACCTGCAGCTCTGGCATGGACACCAACTCACGGTCACTGTGTGGATCCCTGGAGGGAAGGATTGTCAGGCCCAGCCTTGAAGAGCAGTAGGCATCGTCTTGACCCCTTTAACTACCTTAGCGGCTTTGTGGACAGTGGGCTGGGCACCATCCCTGGGGCCTGGCTTTGCCAGTAACTCTGTGAGGACTTTAGGTGAGTCGCTTGATCTCTCCTGTGGCCCTCAGTTTCCTCACATTTTCCAACTCTGCGGCCCTATCAGTCTTCTCACCATGACAAACACCCACTGTGGTCCCTGCCAATATTAGGCTGCCTCCACCCCACCCCACCCCCACTGGGACCCCCACCAACCAGCTGGCATAGCCTTTGGCCTTGTCTTTAGATATATCATCCTCATATTTGCTGTGGTCCCCCTATTGTCTGACTACCTGGCTCACGTCAGGTAATTGGGATTTAATTTCCTGAGAGGGGTTGGGAACAAAGGTACCAGTATGAGTGTATAGAGGTGCTTTGTCCCCTCACAATTCCAAATAAATGAATTTGTGCTTGCTCCCAAGCAGATGACTGTTACTGTTAGTATTTTGACCATGCTGACCGTTTTTGCTTTTCCCTTAAATTTTTTTTCAGTAAATAGTATAAACCTCTGTACACTGTGATTTCATCTCGTGGATATAAGATGGGGTTTCTAGCTGGGACTTTGGGACGATGAAGCTGTGTCTCAAGATCAAACCAATCACCTTTCAGGGCCTCAGTATTCCCATCTGTACCCTGGGAATGACAACACCAAGATTCCTTCCGAGAATAGGTTAGGGTTCATATGCCCAAAAGGGAAGCCTGGTACTTGTCCTGTCTCAGTCACTGGTTGATGGCCAGGTGGGGGTGCTGGCTGGTGGCATGATTTGTCCTGTGCTGGGAGAATGACTCTGGGTGACTGTGGCCTGGGGAGGACAGCCAGGTCCCTTCCCCGGTTACCAGAGTAGAGCCCTCATTGGGTGGGTCTGTGTCCCCACAGCGGCCAGTTTGCCATCGTGAAGAAGTGCCGGGAGAAGAGCACGGGGCAGGAGTACGCAGCCAAGTTCATCAAGAAGCGGCAGAGCCGGGCCAGCCGGCGGGGCGTGTGCCGGGAGGAGATTGAGCGCGAGGTGGGCATCCTGCGGCAGGTGCTGCACCCCAACGTCATCACGCTGCATGACGTCTTTGAGAACCGCACCGACGTGGTGCTCATCCTCGAGCTGTGAGTGACTGCCCGGGACCTGGGGGTGAGAGGGTGGGCAGCAGGGGAGGGGAAGCTCCAGCCACAGGTCCCAGAGGAAGCAGTAACTGTACCCACGCTCCGCAGGAGAGGAAGGGGCGGGGCGAGGGTGGGAGTGGGGGCGTGGTGGGGCGGGGCGTGGCCTTGCCCGCCCCGCCCCTCCCTTATCTCGTCCTCTTTCGGAACCCGGCTCGCTGTGCAGGAAGGACTGAGGACGAGGGTCTAGGTCTGGCTTTCATTGGACCCGGGATCAAAGGGAAGGAACGGCCAGCGCTGGGTCCTTTCTTAGCTGGCGAGCACGCGGGAGGATGAGGCGGGCAGAGCATGGAAGGGAGCGCAGGGAGCCGTCATGGGGAGTTTGTCCTATTCGCCAGGGACGAACAAACATCCTCCTGGCTCTTCGAAGCCGTCTCCAGCCCTTTCGTGGGAAACCCCTCCGGCTTTTGTGCTGTTTCGGATGCCTGTATTGTTATCATAGCGACTATTATTTAGAGAGCTCTGCTGTAAACCAAGCATTTGCTAGGGCTTTCGTGTTTGTCATCTCCTTCAGTCTTCACGGAAGCTGTGTTGAACAAAGTGTCCGATTTACACCGTGAGGACTTTGTATTTACTTTGCTGAGGACATCTCTTACCTTATTTAATTCTCATAGCAGTCCTGTCGGTGGGAGACTCTTGTCACCTACAGACAAGAACATTGAGAGGCTGGGTTCTTTACAAGGTCCTTCAGCCAGGAAGTGGGGGCTGGGACTGGGTCCACACTGCTGGTGTAGACTGCTGGGAGCCTGAGGGGGGAACAGCGTTATGCTGGCCCTGCTGGGGAAGCCTTCACAGTCTGGTGGAATTTGGACTCCAAGAGTTTGTTGGCCATCTGGTGCCCCTCCTGGAGACACCATGCTTAGGGAGGTGGGACTCTGGCAGGCAGTAGAGTTTGAGTTGGGCTGTGCCACAAGTCGCAATGGCTGTGTCAAGTCAAGCAGTAGAATCCTGTGTCGAGTGTTCTGACCTTCACAAGTGTGAGGCATCTGCCAGTGACTGGCATTTGACTCAGCAATCCCTGACTTTGTGACCTGGGGCAAGTCACCTCACCTCTCTGAGTCTCAGCTATCATCTGTGAAGCAGGCAGCCACCCTTAAGCTTGGTGAATCACCTGACATTTGAGGCCATTCCTAGGGCCGCACTCGCGGCATATGGAGGTTCCCAGGCTAGGGGTCGAATCGGAGCTACAGCCGCTGGCCTACGCCACAGCCAGAGCAACGCCAGATCTGAGCTGCGTCTGCGACCTACACCGCAGCTCACAGCAACGCTGGGTTGTTAACCCGCTGAGCAAGGCCAGGGATCCAACCCGCAACCTCACCTTTCCTAGTCGGATTGTTAACCACTGCGCCCTGATGGGAACTCCATTTGAGACCATTGTGATTGAGAACTATGCTCCCAGGCTACCCTATGTAGATTTATGCAGCAGATGAGCATTTGCATACTCTTGCACTGGATCCTTAAGTTATCTGTCTCAGTGTTTAAATGCGTAGAATCACTGTGATCTCCTCTTTAACTCCCAGTGTCCTCCATGTTTCTCCCCCGAGACCTCTCAGCCACTTGGACTAGTTGGGGTGTGCACCTGCCTGGCTCCGACAAGCCTGGTGGGTTCCTGCAGGTGTAGCCAGCTGCGTGGATGGCACAAAGTGTAGCATGTCCCAAGGCTAAGGGTCAGTAGATGGCACACCTTTGCTGGGAAAGCCTGGCCGGTTCTTTAAAAGTCTGCTGTCAAAAAAACCTTTACAGAAAGAAACGAAAAACAAACCTTTATAGCAACTAAAAAGAAATTCCATTCGTAAGCCTACCATCCAGATACAGCTGTTTATGTCTCTCTGTGGTTCCTCTCAGTCTTTATCTATTTGTATACAATCATTGTACTTGTACAATTTCTTGCTCTGTTTTCCCCTAGTTAACATAATGCTATGATTAGCTTTTTTTCCTTTTAACTGACCATATCATGTTTCAGTGAATTATATACTTGTAGCTCCCTATTGTTGGACATTTGGTTTTTTAGTTTCCAGCTTTTAACCATTACAATTTTTTTTTTTTTTTGGCTGCATCTGCAGCATATGGAAGTTCCCAGGCCAGGGATCAAATCTGAGCCACAGCAGTGACCTGAGCCACTGCAGTGACAACACCAGATCTGTAACCTGCTGCATCCCAAGGGAACTTCTAACCATGATAAATTTTACTGCCATAAATAACTTTCTTCCCATAATTTCCCCCCTTTTTTTGAACTAATTTTTTAACATAAATTCTGAGGAATGAAGTGACCAGGATGACACTTTCAGGCGCTTGGTATCCTCACTTTCATAGGATGGAATGGACTAACCAGTACCACCTGCAGCATCGGAACGTTCCTCCTTGCCTGCAGCCTTGCCAGCCCTGGGTCAAATGTTTTAAGGCAGGGTTTGTTATTTATTGTCCTTTAAAGTTATAAAATGATACTTTTTTTTGTTATTTTAACTGGCGCTTGTGTCATTGCTGGGGAAATTGTCTGTGGCTCCCTATCTATAGAACCTCGGGAGCTGGGGTCTGGGCTGCTCTTGAGGTGTCCCTGTTTCTCCAGCACGGCCAGCCAATAGTTATGTGCCCTCTTCTTGTGAGCTGTCACCACCCATAACGTCAGTTGTCGCACTGATGCTTGTGTGACTTGCTTGAGCTGCTGTGTCTGTGGCGCTCTGTTTGTAGTTTGTCTGTCTCTTCCTCTGCTTTCAGGCTGTCTCGCTGTGTCAGGGTGCCTGTCTACAGAGATTTTTTTTTTTTTTTTGGTCTTTTAGCCTTTTCTAGGGCCGCACCCGCGGCATATGGAGGTTCCCAGGCTAGGGGTCTAACAGGAGCTGTAGCTGCCGGCCTTCGCCACAGCCACAGCCACAGCAACGCCAGATCCGAGCCACGTCTGCAACCTACATCGCAGCTCACGGCTACGCCGGATCATCAACCCCACCGAGCAAGGCCAGGGATTGAACTCGCAACCGCATGGTTCCTAGTTGGATTCGTTAACCACTGAGCCACAACGGGAACTCCTAGAGCTTTTGATTGCTAAGACTGTGCCTCCTCCTTGTGGGACCAGGATCTGAGAGGAGGACCCTCCAGGAGAGAAGGGCTTTTTATAGGTATTTGTGTTTGGACTAGGTGTCCTCTGTTGGGCTGCACTGGAGCCTTTGGCCTCCTGGTCCTCACTGCGCCCTACTGGACTAACAGATTTGCCCGGTGCTTAAACATGGATGTCAGTGCCCACCTGTTCTGTTGACATTTGCAGGTGTTTGTGGATGGTTCTACCCAGATCCCATGCGCCTCTCAGCATTGTTGTCTGGTGCAGGGTCTCCACCTGCTTCCTGCCGAAGAGGCCTAGTGCGCGGAAGACATGCCCAGCCCAGCTTTAAGTCCCATTCAGCTGTCATTCTCCCAGCCATGACCTCCCAGGAAGCAGCTGCCTCTTGTGAAGACAGGGCTGAGAAAGATTTAGTTGTCCGTATAAGTTGACTTCTGTAGGGTGTAAAGAATATTTTCAAAATCTTGGAGTTCCTGTCATGGCTCAGTTGTTAACGAATCCGACTAGGAACCATGAGGTTGTGGGTTCGATCCCTGGCCTTGCTCAGTGGACTAAGGATCCGGCGTTGCCGTGAGCTGTGTTGTAGGTTGCAGACGTGGCTCGGATCCCACGTTGCTGTGGCTGTGGCTTAGGCTGGTGGCTACAGCTCCGATTCAACCCCTAGCCTGGGAACCTCCGTATGCCATGAGTGTGGCCCTAGAGGAATACAAAAAAAAAAAGGGAAAGAAAAAAAGAGAATATTTTCAAAATCTCAATAGATGAACTCATGACACATGTGGAGCTGGCTCCAAAACATGTAGGTCTGCCCCAAGAGGTTGGGCAAAGCTCCCGTCCCAAGCCCCTGACCACTCTGGGGCCTCCTTGACTCCAGGCTGGTGAAAAGCGACACCTCGGCAGTTGCGCCCCAGAGCGTGGCCTGGCAGGGCGCTCAGAGGCGGCGGCCGTGCTTCCCAGACCCTGACTCGGGTCCAGCTTCCTGGGCCAGCTCTGGCGGCATCCTTCCCAGTCTGCTGCCCACACGAGTCATCATCTGAACACTTGCTCAAAGAGTCGTTTTTCGAAAGAGTTCTCAGAAGGCAGACCAACCTGCAGGGAGCGAGGAGGCGAGGGTCAGATGAGCAGGAAGGGACTGGTCATAGGGACGCAGGGGGAGAGCAGAGGCCAGGCTCTTAGGTTTTGCTTTTCCTCTTTAAGCTAAAGAGGTTCGGGGTGTGAGAGGAGAGAAGCTTAGGAGGAGGGGGGCTGCCTCCAGGGCAGAGATCTTGGGGCTGAGAAGCGCTTGGGAGAAACCCTCAAGGTATCGCTTTCCACTGGCCCGGAGTGTTTGGGGTTTCGGGAGGGGGAGCGCGGAGACAAAACCCAGCCTCGCTGATGGCCTCGAGGAGAGATGCCTGAGAACTGATGTGAGTGTCCCTGGCCAGCGTCTCCAGGGCTGAGACAGTTACCGCAGCAGGTTCATCCAGGTCTCTGGGGACCGATTCTAAGAGCCACCATGGCCGTTCCCCTCCTAACCCAAAGGAGACCATGTCTCCCCTGCTCTCCTACTCAGACCACATCTTCAAACAGAACAGCTCATTACTGTCCCCCTAAGTCATTACCCAGCCTGGCCCTTTACATCAGTGACTTTGAGTGACTGGGCACATCCACATTGTCATAATACTCTTTTACATCTCTGCAGCATTCTGCTGAAGGTGGGAAGGGCAGGACATGTCCAGGGTCATAGCCTCATGTGACCCAGCAAGGCTAACAGTGTAAAAACAAGGGTTAGGAGTTCCCTTCGTGGCTCGGTGGTTAACAAACCCGACTGAGATCCATAAGGGTGTGGGTTCGATCCCTGGCCTTGCTCAGTGGGTTACGGATCTGGCCTTGCTGTGAGCTGTAGTATAGGTTGCAGACGCGGCTCGGATCTGATGTTGCCGTGGCTGTGGAGTAGGCCGGCAACTGTAGATCCAATGCAACCCATAGCCTGGGAACCTCCATATGCTGCAGGTGTGGCCCTAAAAAACAAAAAAATTAAAATAAAAAAATTTAAAAAATAAAAATAAAAACAAGGCTTAGGCTGGGTTCTGTGTTCCAGAGGGACACTGTGGATTTGAAAATCTGCAAAGGCCTCCCAGCAGGTCTCTTGCAAATGCCAGGGCTTCACTTCCATGCAATATAGAATATTCTGTCCCGTGTTGACTTCTTTCTGTGCCATGACTTCTTTCTTTCCTTTGTTCTTTTATTCATCCACCTTCTCTTGAATGTCCTTCTCGCACAAGGTGCTCCAGAAGCAAAGGTAATCTGTCTAGGGAGAGCCAGCCAGCCGGCGACAGCCCGTGTGTGAGGGCACAGATGCAGAGGACGGATGAGGGCTTAGCGTGGCTTTGAGTTTTCCTTTTCGCATCAGCAACTCGAGCTTTATAATGTGGGGAGAGTGTGGGGAACATGTGGTGGACTGGGGCTGAGAAGATCTGGATCTAAATCCTGGTTCTGTCGCTCAGCAGCTGTGTCACCCTGGGCAGGTCACTGCTCTCTCGGGGCCTCAGTTTCTTTGTTTGGAATACCAGGACCGAAGTTCCATCTAGCCCTCAGGGTGGATGTGAATCTCAAGTGAGAGAATGGTTGGGAAAGCACATCACACAGGTGGCAAACTCTAAATAAACTCAAAATCAAGCCCTCTTCCAGCACTGCCAGCCACGACAATGATATGGTACAAAGCATCGGATTGAGGTCTGGGACTTGGGTGTGCACTTGACCATGCACTGTCTTGCTGGGAGACCTTGCATGGCCACTGCCCCTCCTGTGGCCTGGGTTTCCTCATTTGTTAGGGAAGAACCTCCATGTGATGACGGTTTCTGTGCAGGGGTGACTAGGGTGGGAAGGCGCCTGCACCCCTGGAAGTTTACCACTGACTTCTTCTTATGGAGGATTTCAAACATACACAAAAGTAGACAGGATGGGGGAGTTCCCGTTGTGGCTCAGTGGTACCAAACCTGACTAGTATCTGTAAGGATACGGGTTCGATTCCTGGCCTTGCTCGGGAGGTTAAAGATTCGACGTTGCCATGAGCTGCGGTGTAGGTCGCAGACGCAGCTCAGATCCCACATGGCTGTGGCTGTGGCTTAGGCTGGTGGCTGTAGCTCCAATTCAATCCCTATCCTGGGAACTTCCATATGCTATGGATGGGAGCCTAAAAAGACCCCCCCCCCAAAAAAAAGGATAGACAGGATGATGTAAAGAACCCTTATAGGCCCATCCCTCAGCTTCACATTATCAGCATTTCGCCAATCTTGTTTTATATCAAACTCCTACTCCGCTTCACCCCAACAGTTTGTTTGCTGCAGTACTTTAAAGCAAATCTCAGACATCCTGTCATTTTACATGCCAACACTTTACTATGCATCTCTCACTGATGACAGTTTTTAAAATATGGCCACCATGTATTTATCACACTTGACAGAATTGTCCAGCCAGGCCCGGGACCACCGAGGCTATTTATGCTCCAGTCCATAGTGATATTCCTGATGGACCCAAAGATGCCTTTTTAAAAAATTATTAGTCTCTATTTTATTTTTTAAATTATTTTTTATTAACATATAGTTGACTTACAATGTTGTGCTAATGTCTGCTGTGCAACAAAGTGACCTAGTCATATATGTGTATATATATATATACCCATACACACACACACACACATGTTCTTTTTCTCATATTATCTTCCATCATGTTCTATTACAAGAGACTGACTATAGCTCCCTGTGCTGTACAGCTGGACCTCATCGCTTATCCATTCTAAGTGTAATAGTTTGCATCTACTAACCCCAAACTCCCAGCCCATTCCACTCCCTCCCCCTCCTCCTTGGCAACCGCTCTCTGTGTCTATGTCTGTAAATCTGCTTCTGTTTTGTACGTAGGTTCACTTGTGCAAAGATGCTATTTAACAGTTGTTTTATTTGAATTACCATCCAAAGGAGGCCTGCAAGTTGCGTCTGGTTCTTTTATTCCCCGTATCTCTTATTCTGTAGCAGCTCTCCTTCCCTCTTTTTTTTTTTTTTTTTTCTTTCTAGGGCCAGCATATGGAGGTTCCCAGGCTAGGGGTCGAATCAAAAGTACAGCTGCCGGCCACAGTCACAGCCACAGCAACACCAGATCTGAGCCGCGTCTGTGACCTACACCGCAGCTCACGGCAATGCCGGATCCTAAACCCACTGAGCAAGGCCAGGGATCGAACCCGCCACCTCATGGTTCCTAGTTGGATTCGTTAACCGCTGCTCCACAACGAGAACTCCCCCTCTTTTTTTTGATGCCATTGATTTCTTGGGAGAACTAGGCCATTTGTCCTCTTGATTGTCTCACAGTCTGGGTTTAGTTTATTCCTTCCTCACGGTGTGTGCTGATGTCTGCTGTGCAGCAAAGTGACCTAGTCATATATATATTCCTCTCTGTCCTGTATTTCCTGAAAACTGTAATTAGACCTAATAAGACACCCTTCCTGATGGTGATTCAGTAGGAATACAGTACGAACCACGTGTGCAACTATAGATTTTTCTAGCCACCACATAAAATAGGAGTAAAAAGGAACTGGGTGAATTAATTTTAAACTTGAACTTTATTTCAATTCCAAATAAAGTAGATCCTGAGGCTCTTTTATTTAACCCAATATATAAAAGATATTATCATTTTAACATGTGATCAGTATCAAAATCATTAAGGAGGTATTTTAGTCTTTTTTTTCATCCTCTGCCCTCAAAACCCAGTGTGCATCTTACACTTATAGCACATCTCATAATGCAATGGTTAGAGTGCAGTCCTGCCAGAAAAATCAAGTTGTGTTTAGAGGAAAATATGTTACACCCCTTCACCTTTTGAATTAAAGTGAAAAAAATAAAGTTCAAAAGTTAGCTCCTCTGTTGCACTAGCCATAGTTCTCATGCTCCATAGCCCCACGTGACCAGCGGCTGCTCGGTTGGACAGCAAATAGAGAGAGCATTTCTGTCCCAGCAGAAAGTTCTGTTCAGCACTGAACAAGAGGCTTAAGGATATCTGGGTTCGGTTTTTTAAGCTGCAATGCTTTGCAGGTGTTGCTGTGTCCTTCCTGTTGTATCACATCGTGTTCAGCCGTTCTGTTTCTCGTGATACTGAGATCGGTTGGCAGGTTCATGTGCGCTTGGGACATTTGTAAAGAAAGGAGAAAAGGAGATTTTGAGGCTCTTTATTTAGGATGGACTAGGTAGCAGGGAGTGAATGATTCTCAAAGCTGGGACAGAAGCCATTCTGGCCATATGAAAATCATCTGAGGACACTTTATGATAGTCCAGTCATTCTGCCTGGGTTTGAATCCTGATTCTACCACTTACTGGCTGCTTGACCTTGGGCAGGTGACTTAACCTCTCTGAGCCTCTGTCTATTCCTCTGTGAAATAGGAAAATAATGGTACTTAGCTCATGGGGTATTGTGATGATTAAATGAGATGATGTGCAAAAGAGTAAGTATTGTCGAATATTAAATACCACGATTATGTTGCCGTTATTATAAATGTTGTTATATAGTTTCAGAGGCCTTGCTGCTGGAGAATCTAATTTGATAGGGTCTTTGGGGGGACCTGGAAATCTGCATTTTGAACAAGTTCTCCATGTAATCCTGAGTTCCTGAACCCTCTGGACTGGATCCCTTCCTGAGATCTTTTCTTGGGATGATCCCTGGCCCTATCCCAGCACCAGATAGGCACCTGCTGGCTGGACACCCCAGCATCTGTCACAGGCCACACAAGCCCGGTGGAGCTGCCAGATTTAGTAAAGAAAAATCCCCCATGTTATCTGGCAACCCTACATCCCAAATTCAGTAAAACTGTAAGCTAGTCTTTCAGGGGAGATTCTTTTGCTCCGTGGGTCTCTCTTTTCCTGCCTCATTAAGCATAGGATGCAGGAGTGCAGTGTATGAGGACAAAAGCAGTATTTTAGAGTTTTTCAGAGATGAATATAATGAATGGCTCTTGATATTTAAGTTAGGGACATGCCTTTGAAGAGATCACCTTTTATAAAATCGAAGAAAGGCACTTTGGGAGGCCATTTCAATCAATCTGCTCATTTTGCAGGTGAGGAAACCAAGGCCTAGCAAGGAGAGGGCAGGGCAACGAGTTGTCCCAGACCAGTAGCCAGGCTGGGCTGGAACCTAAGTCTCCAGTTCCTGGCTTCGCATATGTTCCTCCGTGTCATTTCACAGCACCTCTTTCTGTCCTCTGCCACCTCAGCTGAATGGTGGGGAGGGGTAGCCTCCAGGGTTCCCAGGGACCTGGGCCTAGACTGTGAGCAGAGGCCCTTCCGTTGACACCCTAAGGAGGGGGGAAGTTTCATGCCCTTGCGATCCAAAGGGAAGAGCACAGCAAAGAGACATAAAGTCTACTTTGCTGGCCAGACAGAGCCTCAGAGACGGGCAAGGGGGTGCTGCTCGGGGTGGGGGTGGGGAGCTGCACCCCTTGGCCTGGCCTCGCAACACACAGGCTGACCGGCCTGGGCCCTTCCTGCCGCTGTCTTTCAGAGTGTCTGGAGGAGAGCTCTTCGACTTCCTGGCCCAGAAGGAGTCCCTGAGTGAGGAGGAGGCCACCAGCTTCATTAAGCAGATCCTGGATGGGGTGAACTACCTTCATGCCAAGAAAATTGCTCACTTTGATCTCAAGGTCAGTGGGGGCGGGGAGGGAGAAGAATCACTTTAGGAAGAATGGGCCTGGTCTCCCCCAATGCCATTGCCAGGAGCGGTTGGTGCCCGCCGGGCCTTCCCCCCTCATCTTCCAGCTGAGAACTCTGAGCTCCTGGGAACAAAATGATGCCCCGGGAAGTGGTCCCCTCCCCAGCTTCATGTCATATATCAGGTTTTCTTCACAGAGAAGCTGATTGCAAGAAGCATCTGAATTAGACCGCAGGCACCTTATCTCTTTCAGGGAGCACATAGGGTGTAATTTTTAAATACAGTAGGCCAGTGATAGGAAACTTGAAACCCAGCCCATTTTACAAGAGCGAACCTTTCAGTAACCAAGAGCTAACGCCTGAGCAGGCAGAGCCAGACGCATTCAAAGGAACCCCGCCGAGGCTGGCTGGCTCTCTGGACCCAGCACGGCGTCCAGCATCCCTGGACCAGAGGTCGTAAATCTTAGAGCCCAGTGACCGCTGGCTGTGCTCCCTCCCCCTGCCCCTCTCTCTGGCCGTAAAACTGCTTCCAGGGGCCACTGATCATCTGTGGTAACTGGTGTTCAGGGTCGAGAAATTTCACTGTGACCACATAGATCTTCACAGAGCGAGAGTGTGGTCAGAGCAGAGGATCAGTTCCCATAGTAACTGAGCTCGGTTGCAGAGGCCGCCTTTACAGACACTCGAAGCACAGAGAGCCTCCACCCTGTTATCAGAGGGACCCGCTCACTGGGGAGGAGACCCACTCATTTTTCTATCCACAAATTCCTGTTGCATTTCAAGTATTGTGCCGGATGCCTGGGTGTTGCTTCAGGTACCAAATCAGCCGAAGCCTTGTCTGTGCTAGTTCCTCTATTCCAGGACCTTGTGTAGGAGACAGAAAAGAAAGATCAACCACTCTTAAGTGTTGCGATAGAAGGAAGTGCACGGGGGGCTGGGACTCTAAAGGAGAAGTGTCTAAGTCAGACTGGGGTATCCGAGAGGGCTTCCTGGAAGAGGTGGTTGAGTTGCGTTTTGAAGGACTGCCAGGGGTTATCACAGAGGCAGGGCCTTCCAAGGAAGAGAGTCCAGTGGGTACGCGGTTCAGAAATAGCCCAGTGCCTTCAGGGAAGCACAGGCAAAAGGCGAGTGTGCCGAATGACTGAAGAAGATGCCGGGAGCAGAGCGGGAGGCAGACATGGCTGGGAGCCAAGGCAGGAGGTTGAACTTCACCTTGAGAGATACAGATGAGCAGGGAGGTGAAGCGAGCAGATGTATGTTTCAGGAGCCCTCTGGCCGGAAGCATGGATATTGGGGGGACAGTAATCCGGGTGAGATGTGGCAAGTGCCCGTCTAATTTGAGGAGGGGATGGATTCCAGACCTCTCATAGCTGTTGATCTGAGGATTGATTAGGTGCCTAATTAGATATGGGAGGTGAAGGGGAGGGCACAGTCCAGGATGACACCCACGCTCCAGCTTGCGGGACTGGCCCAGAGAGGGTGTGGTGTGCCCATGGTCTTAGCAGCCACAGGGTATGTGGGATCAGGTCCTGCACGTGGATCCCACCCCAGCTCTTACTTTGTCCTGTGGGGTGACCTGCAGTGAATTCCTCCTCCTTAGACCAATTGTCATAGTGTTTTTTTGTTTTGTTTTGTTTTTTGTTTTTTGGCTTTTTGTCTTTTGAGGGCCACACCCGCAGCACATGAAGGTTCCCAGGCTGGGGGTCTAATCGGAGCTGTAGCCGCCGGCCTTCGCCACAGCCACAGCAACAGGGAATCCGAGCTGTGTCTGCAACCTACACCACAGCTCACGGCAACGCCGGATCCTTAACCCACTGTGCAAGGCCGGGGATCAAACCTGCAACCTCATGGTTCCTAGTCACATTCGTTAACCGCTGCACCACAACGGGAACTCCATGTCATAGTGTTTTGAATTCCTCCAACAGAAGGTGTTTTGCAGAGTCTCACTCAGGTGTCATGGGGTAAAAGTCGGGTTCCCCAGGGGAGTCCTCTGGTGGCTCAGCAAGTTAAGGATCAGCATGGTCACTGCTGTGGCTCGGGTTCAATCCCTGGCCCTAGAACTTCTGCATGCCACGGGCACAGCCAAAAAAGAAAAAAGAAAAAAAAGAAAAAGTCAAGGTCACCAGGAGGGTGTTGCTTGGCAGGCCTGCGGACCTCAAGGTGGCAGTACACGCCAAGCAGGAAACAGCTTACCTGGCTTGGACCTGTGTGTCCGTCTGTGCTGCCATGGAGAGCTAACTTATTTTCTGTGTCTTTTCTGGCTCCAGGAGGCCGGCCTCAGAATGGGCTCCTTTGCTTTTCTCTCAAGGGTCCCAAAGAGGCAGGAACGTGGAGTCCCACAGGCCTCGGTGACTTGAGCGGGTTCCTGCTGTTGGGTTTGCCGCGGCGGGGATGGGGTCGGGGCCGAGGGGCCAGGGTTGAATCCTCACTTGACCGTGGACCAGGAAATACCCGAACCTGTGTGTCTCAGCTTTAACACACATGGTAATACTTAGCCTGTCAGAGCTGTGAAAACAAGAGAGAAGCCGCATCCAGTGCTGGATACCAGATAGGGCCCTGTAATAGTAGTTGATGGTGTTATTTCCCTTCCCCCAGTGGAGGAAAAGAAAACACGATTCAAGTTACAGTGTTTTGGGTTCTGATCGATGTGGAAAACGAAGCCTGGGAGTGCGGTTCTGCATTGCCCAGCAGAGAGCCGAGACTGGTTGCTGGGTGGTGCGGCTGTGGGTAGGGGATCTTGTCTGGCTCCTGGGCTCAGTCTGTACATTTTCCGCAGCCTGGAGACAGTCTGGGTTTTCCCTGGATGCATGTAGGGTGCGGATGCTGCTAACCCGCCACCCGCCGCCCCACCTTGCATCCTCAGTGTCGTGTGGACTCTGAGCCTTCTCACTTGCCCACCTGTGGGTCCCTTGGCCCAGGCCCAGCTAGGCGACTTCAGGAAGTGATGAGTAGCTGGAACTCAGCGAAAGTACCTCCTGATTGCCTGGGACCCCTCCTGGAGCCAGAATGTGAGTATAGGTTCCTCCTGGCTGAAACTTCCTGCCAGCTGGAGGGGAAAATGCAGAAGGTTCAGCTGGTAGCTTAGAGGAGGCTTCTTGGTTCCATGTTGTTTCTCACCATATAAAGTTCATTCTATGTGACTACGTTTCTCTTCCTAATTTTCCTTTTCCACAAGAGGCCTCGGCTTTCCCCTCCTCTTGTATTCTCTCACTCCTTGCCGAGCGAGTCAGGCTGGCTTGGCTGCCCCATGAACGCAGCCACCGTGTTATCTTCATGCCCCTGCTCATGACCTGTTCTCCACACTCACCTTGCAGCCGGAAGGAGCAGGTGACGGAGGAGGATCCGCTCTCTGGCCTGCCCCTGGAATGTGAACCACCTCTCCCTCTATGTCATCCACTGTGCAGATGACAGGGAGACTCAATCCCTGCTTACGACGCACTCCCAGCCTAGTGGTGGGGAGCAGATGAATGGAAAAATCAGGGTACAATGAACAATCTTGGTGAAGTCAGATCATGGCACGCTGTTGCCCAAAAATATGTGATGGATCCTTGTCACCCATAGGATAAATGAGCCTCCTCTCAGCATGGCATTCAGGCCTTTCTTACACTATCTGAGCCCTGCTTCCAGCCTCTTCCACCGTTCCCCACTCCAGGACACTAGCCCTGGGCATGAAGACAACAGATGCAGTTCCTGGCCCCTCTCTTCTGTTCGTGCTGTTCGCATCCAGGAAGCTGCTATTCTTCCTTTTCTTTGCTCATAGACTTCCTGCTCATCCTCCAGGCCCAGCAGAAACACCATTTCCTCTGGGGAGCCTTTCCCATGCCTGCCACCTCCCAAGGCAGAACTGAGACCTAACCTGCTTCTCTGCTTCTCTTGTCCCTTGTACAGACCTCCTCTGAGAGCCTTTGTCACCGTGCATCACTTTACGCTCTTGTATCGAGGCTGACACATGAGTTTCTCAGTGTTGAGTGAATGAGTGAATGAATGAATGAATGAATGAATGCTTTAATAAGACAAATACACACAGGGATGGCACAGGCCCTTACGTGTCACCTGGAAAAGTCAGAAGAGGTCACAGGCAAATTTCAGTTCAATGACATTTATTGCGGGACTGTTGTATGCCAGGGAGTAGAGCGTCAAATCTCAGTATATGATACCTGCCTTCCAAGGGCCCACCAGTTATGGGGAGATGGCCATAGTGAGACTGGTGGCCAGGACATCTAAAATACAAGCTAACCATGACTCTCACCAAGAAACACTCACTTCCAAAGGGTAAGCTCTCTGTCTCAGCCGCATGACCACTGTCCGGGTGTGTGTTGTAAAGCCACCGCACACACGCCTGCTGGTGCGGGAAGGCAGAGGGGGTGCAGGTAGATGCTGTCGCCCTGTATTTACTTGAATGGACGTGGCACTGGGCTGCCTTGTACCAGGTAGCAGCCTATGTGGGTTCAGACGTGCCTCCTGGAGGATGGATGCCAGGAAGTGGGGCTCAGCACCACCCAGGAAACCTCACCCTAGGATGTGATCCCAGTGCATATAAAAGCCTTGCAGAGGGCATTTATGTGTGGTTTTCTGTTTATTTTGGATTCGGGGCTTTCCCCTCTGATATGCGCGTGTCTCCCCCACCCTTCCTCGAATCCAACTTTTGAATTCAGGAATGGAAGGTAAAGTCCTGACTCGTGTTTTAAGGAAGAAGAACACGGTGGGAGAACTGGATGAAACTGCATGCACGTCAGGAACCCAGAACTCTAAAGGGGCTTTTCGATTTCTATAAACAGTGTTGGAGCGTCGGTCATGGCCCTGTGGTTAAAGAAAAACAAAAAGACAAAAATAAGTAAATATATAAACAGTGTTAAGAGGAATGAATCCCTGAGCAAAAATTCATATTCCTCTATGC
This sequence comes from Catagonus wagneri, assembly GCA_004024745.2. Classification (NCBI taxonomy): domain Eukaryota; kingdom Metazoa; phylum Chordata; class Mammalia; order Artiodactyla; family Tayassuidae; genus Catagonus; species Catagonus wagneri. The sequence goes on along the minus strand of PVHT020003428.1, from coordinate 2,064,267 downwards.
CCTGATCATCCTTTGAATGCTTCTTAGGTTCATTATGTGGTGAGGTATGCTCATCAACCTCTCATAAGAATGATACTAATAATAATTGAAATGTACATGGTACTTTCTAGAATATAGCATGCTCACACAGCTCTCATTTGATCTCACGACCACCTACTGAGGTCCAGGGTACTGTCACTATTTTACACGTTAGCATTTGAGACTCAGAGAGGTTAAGTAACTTGTCCTAAGGCCACACAGGTATTAAATACCAGTGAAGAAATGCTAAGCAAAGCTGAGGGTCACCAGCTTTTATTTTAGCAGATTCTAACCGTACAGATTTCTTAGTTCCTTGGGTCATGCTTTTTATACACGATTAATCCAAAGGCCTGTGCTGTGCCATAAATTTATCCTTTGCACAATTAATGTCCCATTTGGTTACATTTTTTTTCTTTCCAATAAGTTATTCCTCATACTTAAAAAATTAATTTGCATTCTATGAATTGCTATAAGATGTGCATGCATATGAAAGAGGAACTTAGAAGAATGAGATGATTTCCATGCTGAGACCTTGGAGCATGGAATGGGGGGTGAGACTTGGCAGGCTTGACTGAAAAGATAGCTTGGGGTGAGATTTAAAGGTTTAGGACAGTTCAAGAAGTTTAGATAGGCAGTTGTAGGCTTGGAAAATTTTCCCCCTCAAAATTGTTTTATTTTATTTTTTATATTATTTATTTATTTATTTTTGGCCACCGCACGGCACATGGAGTTCCCAGGCCAGGGATCAGATCTGAGCTGAAGTGGCGACCTAAGCCAGCGTTGTGACAATGCCAGATTGTTAACCCAGATCCTTAACAGTGCAGAGTCTGGGATCGAACCTGCATCCCAGCGCTCCCAAGACGCTGCTGATCCCATTGCATCACGGTGGGAACCCCATCCCCTCAAAACTTTTTATTATGAAAGCATTTCAAAGCATTTGAGGAAATTTCAAGAAGCGTACAATGGACACCATTATACCCCCTCTGGATTCAACATTTGGCCACTTTTGCTTTACCTCTTTCTCTCTTTAAAAAAGAAAAAAAATAGAAGTTCTCAGGTAGCTCAGTGGATTAAAGATCCACTGTGTCCCTGCTGTGGCTCGGGTTTGATCCCCTGGCCTGGGCACTTCCGCATGCCTTATACGTAGATGAGAAAGTAATTAAAAAGAAAAAAGATTTATATTTATATAAAAACATTATATAGATCTATCTATCTGTATATGTAGAAATACAGACACATGTATATATATGTGATTTTTAAATCAAAGATATCTTTAATAATAATTTTAAAGTAAGTATTTAAAAAATATATAATTAAAAAATATTGTCTAATTTGAAAGAAAATTGTAGCTGTCACGACACTTCACTCTAAACACTTCAGTATGCATCTCCCAAGGTTAAGGTCAGTCCCCTACAGCAACCCACATAACCATTATCACACTTATGAAAATTAGCTATAATCTATGGAAGACCTTTAATTGGTAGAGAAATTATTCTATTTCTGATTTAGAAAGACAGTTCTCCTGGCAGGGGAGAGAGAATGGATGGGAGAGAGCAGGCTAGTTGGAGGGAATGATAAGAATGTGGGAAAGAGATGAACAAAAGGTACCCCATACACATTTTTAAAATGAAATTGATGGTCAGTTTTGCTATTATAGAAAAGTAATAACTCATAGAAAATATAGAAATATACAAAGAAATTACCTAGAGACTTTCTACTCTAAAACAACCGTTATTAACATTTGATGTATTTTCTCGAGCTTTTTTGAACAGGGTGTGTGCGTGTGTGTGTGTGTGTGTGTGTGTGTGTGTGTGTGTGTGTGTGTTAAGGTGCTTCTAACTATACTACTTCTACGGTTTTCTCTCCTGCTTTTTTTCACCCTACATTCTAGGCAGCCAACATGTGGTTGAGGCTTTCATAGAAGTCTTTCTTGATTTCCTTACCCTCCTGGTGTGTTCTGTGGGTGGACCCTGTTTCCTGTTCCTCAGACCCCAAGCTTAGTTTGTGCCCCAGCCTCAGCCTGTGCCCCATGCGTTCTTCATCTCAGCCCCATGCGTCAGACTGTGAGCCCACAGCCCGAGGAATGCACCCCGAGGAATGCATGCCGGCTGCTTCATCAACTCCTGCAGGGCTGCCCTGTGGTAACTCAAGAAGGAGAGAAGCGAGGACACTCAACTCCTAAAGGGTTGAGGGAAGGGACAAAATGTGGCAAAAATTAAACCATGGAGAACCATTATTAAAAGAGTTGAAATATAGCAGTAAATGGGTAAATGGAGAGCATTAAATCAACCAGCTTATCCGTACAAGATACCCCAGGAGGCCACTTGGAAGCCGAAGGGGGAGCCTGCGTTCGAATCTCACCTCTGCTGGGTAATGTTGGGAGGTCAACTTCTGAGCTTTCCTAGCCTTGAACGTGGCGATAATATTGCTCCTCAAATCCTCACACAGGAGCGGAGTGAGGGACAAGGGGGAGATCGGAGTATCTGAAAGGGCCCTACAACTCTAAGACCCCTTACAAGTGCTGGCTGTGAATTTTAACCAGCCTTCCCATGAAGCCACATTTCTCCCTGTTCCTCTCTTTCCTCCCAAGGGATTCAGAAAGGGAGGTGGGCATGAAAACACCCAAAAGGGGAATGAACAAGGTGGTGTTTCTAGCCAGTGGCCTGGGCAGACCCCCAGGTAGCATGACACCATGAGAGGCTGATGTGGCCTGGAGGAAGTCCCACGATCCCTATTTTACGGATGGCAAAACTAAGACAAAAATGCAGTGCCCTCCTCCTCTTTAGTCCTTATGGCCTTTGCCATCACTGTTAGGGGCTCAGAGGGCCCTTGTTACCGCCAAGCTGCCCATAGCCCTTTACTCTGGACCCGTGCCCAGGCCTGACCTCCCCTGAAGGATTTCAGTAGGACGGTGGTGGAAAGAGCAGGTATCTTGGCACCAAGAAGACCCAGGTGCAGACCTAGCTCTACCACTTACTGTGTGTGCCTTGAGTAAGTTGTATAACTTCTCTGTTCCTCAGGTTCCTCATCTGGGAAGCACAGACAATAACCAGTTCTACTCAGGTTCTGTGTGGTGGTAACAGCTGGATCTCTGGGAAACAAATATGTGTATGCACACACACATTTTTTAAAATAAATTTTACTGATAGAAGGTTTATAACGTGTAATATATAAGTGACAAAATATATAATGGTTTGTTTTTGGTAAATTCTCTCGAGCCAGTTGTTTCTTGTAGAACATTTTCCTTGGTTTTCGCCAAACTCTTGTATCAGTAGCCAACCTAAGGAGGCAGTGAGCATATGAGTGTAGTTGCAACAGGAATGTTAGTTACTGTCTTTGTTTATGTCAACAAGTAAGGTGAAAGGGAAACATTGAACTTGTGTGTTGGAACTTGACGCGTGTGCCAGTGACTTGAGTGACTTCTTTGCTGGACTGGATAATAGTTTCTGAATGTTGAAAAACATTTCCTCAGTTTTCTCTGCTAGCACAAAATCATGGCTATAGACACGACACCCTTATAAATTTCATCTCTGTTATGAAGTCATTTTCTGCAGCACTTCCTAAGGCTAGAATCAAGACATCAAGTCCTAATCTGCAGTGCCTGCCGATTTCTGTGGTGTAAATACACCCGCTGTGGCCAATTTCAAGGTACCAACGTGATGACACTGACTAGAGCTGGGAAGAGGGGTTCAATAACACACCATGATGTAGTGCTCCCACCGTTCGGAGATAAAAGGCGTTAAATAACCTCAGGAGTGCAGAAGATAATAAAATATAAGAGAAATTAAGAAGTATTAAGTTTTAAGTACTTTAAATATAACCTGAAGTGTTTATGATTTAATTTGTAATATTAAAATAATATTGTTCTGTAGCTCAGTGTAACAGTTGGCTCACAACATGCTTACAGATTTAACAGCAGGTTCTCATGAGCTAGTAGGCACCAGCTGTAGCCCACCACTGGTTCTCTGAGACCCTGTAGGTAAAAACATGTAAATAAGACAGTCGGCTATATGCAGGCCAGCTGCTGTGATGGCAGCAGTGGTGTAATAATACTGCAGCTGGCATTTATGGAGCGCTGTAGTGAATGTGTGGGCCCTTCTCTACAAGATGATGACAGTCACCCTATGAAGAAGGTTCCATGGTCATGCCCATTTTATGGATAGATAAGCTCCCGGGGCTTTCTTGTGCCCCCTCAGAGCCTGTTATCACATTGTTATTCCCATGTTACAGATGAGGGGTAAAGGATCAGAAAGGTGAGTGACTTGCAAAGGAGCAAGCCTGGAGCAGAAGTGGGATTCAAACCCAAGTCTGTCCGGTGAGAGGGCCGTCTAGTCCGGGTTCCGCAAACACCGGGCACTGTTTGATTTTGACCTCCTTGCAGCGCTTGCTTTAGAAAACCGATCCTGGGAGTTCCTGTCGTGGCTCAGGAGTAATAAATCTGGTTAGTATCCATGAGGATGTGGATTTGATCCCTGGCCTCACTCAGTGGGTTAAGGATCTGGTGTTGCCATGAGCTGTGGTATAGGTCGCAGGAACCACTTGGATCTGGTGTTGCTGTGGCTGTGGTGTAGGCCGGCAGCTGCAGCTCCAGTATGACCCCTCGTCTGGGAACCTCCATATGCCATCGACGTGGCCCTTTTCTAAAAAGACAAGAAAGAAAGGAAGAGAGGGAGGGAGGGAGAGAGAAAGAGAGAGAGAGAGAGAGAGGGAAAAAGAAAGAAAGAAAGAGAGAAAGAAAATAAATCAGTTCTGGACCTTCACTCCTGGTGAGTTGATTTAATTGGTTTGGTATTTTTAACAAAGTCCCCAGCGGATTCCAGTGGGTAACCAGCTCAGATGGGCTCCCAAAGCACAGCTTGGGGCTCAGAATGCTTGGATCCAAGCCCAGGTTCCTCACTAGTTAGACGGGGCACCAGCCATCCACAGCTTGGCAACCCTGAGTATCTAATTAGGTAATGTGTGGGGACGGCCTCCCGCAAATGCTAGTTGTCATGTGGCACAGACCACAGAGCCAGCATTGCTGACTGGCCCAAAGCCGAAAGCCAGGGCTCCTGCGATGGCCTTGAAAGTGTTTATTTCTCTCCTCCTACCCCACAAGAGCAAAGAGACAGCAGCTAGTGGTTTTCTCTCTAGCTTTATCTGGCAGGGCAGTGGACGTCAGAACCAGGCAGCCGCCTCTCCCAGAGGAGCAAGCCATGCGTGCGTGGCCAGAAGCCGTGATTTAATAAATCCAGTGCTGCTGGGTTGGGGCCTTTCCTAAGGTATGAGTTTTCTAAGAAAAACATGGAGCTGGGGCAGCAAGCTGGTGGGGCACCAGTGTCGAGATGGAAAGGCCCACTTTGCCAGCAGGCAGGGGTGATGTAAGCGGGCACCCTTCCATTAGCCAGAGGGAGGGAGGCAGTATGGGAGAGCAGAGACCACAAAGGAGCTGGAGTCGGCCTGCCCTTGGGTCTCAGCTCCATTCATTCGCTGAGGCACTTTGGGTAAACGCTTAGCTCTCTGAGCCCTGATTTCTTCATCTGTAAAATGGGGTGATGGCGGTCGCTGCCTCAGAGAGTGAGAATCAAATAAGAGGAGCATGAATGCTTTGTAAACTAAGTGCTGTAGGTTTTGCTGTGCATGCAGCCTTGGACTGCGTGCCTTTGGGAACGTGGGAAGAGCAGGAGGGCGGGTCCTACCCCCAGCAAGTGTGCAATCCAGCAGGGGAGGCAAGACTAACACCCAGGGCCCTTGGCAGCGTTTGCTGCTGCAGGTCCAGATGGCCGCATGCATGTGGAGCTGAGAGAAGGGAGAGCTGGGCTAGATATTCAGCTGTTTCTTGGATGAGATAGCATTTTGTCTGGACCTAGAACGATGGCTCAGGTTTCAATAGGCAGATGATAAAGACTGTCATTCTGGGAAGAAAGGCGTGATGAAGGAAATAAGCACAGAGATGATCATAAAGGCTAGAGGCCACTTTGAGTAACCCTCGTGAGGTAGGTTTTATTGTTATTCCTGTTGTACAGGCGAGAAGCCTGAGGCTGAGAGAGGTTAAGTGACTTTCCCAGTGTCGGACTGCTGGTAAATGGCAAGGCTGTGATGCCAACCCGGGTTCTAAGGCTCTTCATCGTTGTCTGTGCTGATTCCCTAGAAGCAGGTTGTACAGAGATGCACATGGGGCTGCACTGGTTCATTCATTCCTTCATCCAGTAAAGCATTCCCGAGCATCTTCTACGTTGCAGCCACTCTTGGGTGCTAAGTGTGGAAACGAAAGTCAGAGCCCCATCCTCCCTGTGGGGCCTCAGGATACTGGGGAGAGGACGTGTAAGGGGGTAATTGTGGTGCCGCTGGCTCTCCACCAGCGGTGTGTCCAGGGACCGTGCAGGCTCTTGGGTGGAAACAACTAGCTGTGTGTGTGTGTGTGTGTGTGTGTGTGTGTGTTGGGCGAGTGGAGGTAAGGGCCAGCCAGAGGGAGCAGAGGCTGGGCTGGCCAGAGGTGGGAGGGCCTTGAATGTCAGTAAAGGCCCAGGCCATGCTGGAGCCTGGTGGGCAGAGGCTACTTGTGGTCTCATCTGCAGTGTGCCGGGGGAGAATTTGCTGCAGTGCCACAGAAACCTGCCCACAGGTGCCTGGCAGAGGGTGGCCTTGCTTTCTCAGGTTGTCAAGCGCTTCCTGAGTGGCCTGGGACTGTGCTTGACATTTCCAGTGACGGTTCCTGGGCAGCTTCCTCGTCCCCGTAGCAGTGACCCGGCCGGGCCCCTGCTCTGCTGGGCTGAGCAGCTTCACCCAGTGACGGGCAGGCCACGCCCAGAAAGGACACTGGGCCGGGGTTGGCAGACTTGGGCTCCTCTCTTTGCGCGGTGACCTTGGCAGTTTCTTGACCTCTCTAAGCAGGTTTGCAGCATGAAGGGACTAAATGGTCTCTGAGGTCCCCCCGCAGCCCCAATACTGTAAATCTGGGAGTGAAACAGGATGTGCGGAGTGGGGCGGAAGGCGAGTGGGGGAGGAAGCAGGTCTGTGAAGAGCATGTTCTGCAGACTGAGCAGGGATTCGGTGAAGTTCCCAGGGATGACCGTCGTCGGGGCTGCATCCAGAACGGAGAGAGCAAACGCGGCCACTCTGCTGGAAGTCTCGTTGCGCAGAGCTCCTCATGTGGACTGTCTCTGAATTCTCAGAACACCGTATGCCCCGCTAGGTGTTCCCACTTGACAGATGGGAAACCAAGGCTCCAAGAGGTCCCATGACTTGGCCCAGGTTTCATTCTGAGAGGTGGAGGTGAAATTTGAGCCCAGACCAGCCTGACTTGAAGCTCTGGTGTTTGGCACCTTAATGCCTGGCTCCCCCGAGGCTGCCTTCATCCTGCAAGGACCCTTAGACATGCTTTACTGGGCCAGTCGGGGTCACTGGACATGGGTCCCACCTGGAGAACCAGCTTCTGGTTGGCACCACAGCAGGCACCCCTGGCCAGATCCCCTGGGATACTGAAATTGGCCTCTCCCACAGCTGCCTTGCCTGCCTGGTGGGCTGAGCAGAGTGGGTTTGTTTTAAAGGCAGGGACAGGGAGTTCCCGTCATGGCACAATGGAAATGAATCTGACTGGGAACCATGAGGTGTCAGGTTTGATCTGATCCGTGGCCTCACTCAGTGGGTTAAGGATCCAGCGTTGCTGTGAGCTGTGGTGTAGGTCGCAGAAGCGGCTTGGATCCTGCGTTTCTGTGGTTGTGGTGTAGGCTGGCAGTTGTAGCTCCGATTGGATCCCTAGCCTGGGAACCTCCATATGCTGCAAATGTGGCCCTAAAAAAAAAAAAAACCAAAAAAAGCATTGGGAAAATTACATGGAGTTCCCGTCATGGCGCACCGATTAACAAATCCAACTAGGAACCGTGAGATTGCGGGTTCAATCCCTGGCCTCGCTCAGTGAGTTAAGGATCTGGCATTGCCGTGAGCTGTGGTGTAGGTTGCAGACATGACTCGGATCCCATGTTGCTGTGGCTGTGGTGTAGGCCGGCAGCTACAGTTCCGATTAGACCCCTAGCCTGGGAACCTCCACATGCCACGGGTACGTCCCTAAAAAGCAAAATAAATAAATAAATAAATAAGTAAGTAAGTAAGTAAGTAAATAAATAAATAAATAAAATAAAGGCAGGGACAGTTCCCCTGCCCTCCCCACCCCTACTGGCGGCTGCTCCATGGGTCCTGGACTCTGTGTGGCAGCCTCTGTGGGCATGGGATCCCTTCCTCCTGCCGTGCTTTGGAAGTGACGTCCACGGTGTGGGTGAAGTATTGGGTTGAAGTAAATAAAGCTGGAGGAGAATGGCAGGAGTGAGGGAGTGTGGATAGGCTCGTAGTACCCCGGAGGGCAGCCTGGCTTGGCAGTCTGCTCTTCCTTCCTGATCTGGGGCCAAGCTCCCTGAGCCTTTGCAGGTCCTGCCTGGGGGGCCCTGAAGAGTGGGAGTTGGCCCGTCCAGCTTGGCGGCCTGTGCTGCCTTGCAGTTACAGAGCCTATAGCTTGGAAGGGCTTTGGCTAAAATCCAGGGTCAATCTTAGAGTCGGGGAACTGAGGCCCAGAGAGAGAAGTAGCCTGCTTCTGCTCACGCAGCCTCGGGCGGTGGAGCTGAAATTGGAAGTTCCCCAATACCCGGCCTGGGCCCTTTTCCATCACACTGCCCTATGTCGGGAGGGGTGAGGAGTGAAGGAGCTTAGACCAAACCCTTGGGGGAAGCGCCTCTTTGCTGCCCTCAGACCAGCTGAGTCTCTTTTCCCTCCCAAGCCGCCCTACAGCAGCCCTGCGGGGAGGTGTGCACTCGGGCGCCCCCGGTGGTGGTAGAGGGCCTCCAAGATGCAGAAAGGGAAGGGCCACTGACCCCCCAGTTCTTTCAGTTCATGTCAGCAAATTTTTATTAAACGTGCAGGGTGCAGGACACCATAGAGGATACCGGGAACCTTAAAACGAATTCAGATTTTCCCAGGGAGAGAATTTCCTTTCCACCCAGGAAAGCTGCGTCACAATATGACCCATAGCCTGCAACCAGGGCCACTCACTTGTTAAACATGGTCGGTGCAGAGGTCAGAGGCCAAGGTCAGGGGCTTCTTTGTTGAAAAGTCAGGACCGAAAGGAGGCAGAGATGGGGGCTAGGCTCTGAAAGTGCATTCTAGGCAGGAGGAAGAGCCGGGGTAAGGGACAGAATAATGCTGTTCTGGGCTTGGTAATGTGCACCCTGGGGGCAGAGAGAGCGGGTGCAAGCGGGTGGGGGGCTGAGGCTGGAAAGGTAACGGGGCAGCCGGTGCAGAGCCTCAGGTGCTTCACGTGTCGGGCAGGGCATTTGGACTTTCTCTGGTGGTCAGCAGACCCACTGAAGACATTTAATCAAATTCGGTGGTGTGGTGGAGGGAGCAGGGGCTGGACTTCCTGGAAAGCTCATCCTGACCCTGCCGTTACGAGCTGTTGGACCTTGAGCAAACGCTTTAGCATTCTGAGCCTCTGTCTCCTCATCTGTGAAATGGGGTTGTTGATAGTACCTCCCACTCGGGGTGGCGGCAAGGACAATGCAGCGCCCTGGTGTAACGCCTGCCTTGGTAAATATCATGATGCATGTACAATAAATGTCCGTCCCTGCCCTGCTTCCTGGCTTATCATCAGACTATTAATGGAGGTCGGGGCAGCAAGAAGGAAGCCTTCCTGAAAGCAGGAGAAGCTAGAGATAAGGGGTCCAGATTTCCCAGCCAGCCTGGAATCTCCTTGGTGGCCTGGGTAGGAAGGGAGGGGCGGGGGGCCCTGGCCTCTCGTACTCCTCTTCAGGGCTGATCTGAGCCTGAAGGTGTTATCTGGTCCAAATGGCCCAGCTTGCGCGTGGTGAGTGACATGGGGATCAGAGCCTAGGTCTCAGCCCCCCAGCACAGCGTCCCTGATGTACCCCTGGCTGCCTTCCCGCCCGAAACCCCTAGACCGCATCACTTTATCCTGACCTGTCTTGGGAGTCTCTTTGCCAGGACCTCTGTCTTCTCACCGAACTGAAGAGGTTCCGCCCAGGGGCTCCCTTTCTGAGCCTCTGGACACAGCAAGAGGGCCGGGCCGGGGGAGGGGCTTGGGGTCACTCCCCTGGGCGAAAGCATCACCGGCAGAAAAGGCATCCTGCGATAGGAAACAGGTGCCAGGGTGTCACGCTGCCCCAGGCCGCCCGTCCCAAGCCGCAGTCCCACTTCTCTCTGAGGTAAATTCCAGGACCCTAGAGAAGCAGAGAAGGGGGACCGTTTCGTTAGTATTAGGACGGGCTTTGGAGTCTGACAGAGGTTCAAAATCCCTGTGTCCACAAGTCAGTATTTTTTCAGTTTGGGTTTCTTTTTCTGAGAAAGAGGAATGATAACACCCACCGCCCAAGTTAATAAGAGGGTTCAGTGAGGTGTGAATGCGTCACATGCAGGTCAGCCCTGACGCTTGATGTCGTAGGGATTTCTGAAGTGGCGCTTGTCATCACTTCCTGGGGGACCATGTACGGAGCCCCTGGGGGCTGCCAGGCTCTATACCGAGCTTTGGGCGGGTGAGAGGAATAAAAACCCTCAGGAGGCGCTTAGCACGTGGGGAGGACCGGTGAGTAACCTGACAGACTGAAGGCGGCGGGAGAAGCACTGAAACAGGGGCCACGCCGGGTGAGATGGGAACCCGGTGGGGCCGGGGAGGGGGGGCACTTCTGTGTGCGGGGTGGGGGGCCTTTTCTGGAGGAGGTACTGTTTTGACTGAGATGGGGGTAGGAACTAGCCAGGAAGTGTGCAGGGAGTGTCTGAAGCGGGGGAGAAGTCACCTGCTGTGTGTTAGTTTCTTGGGTCGGGGCAGAGGACGGACAGGACTCAGGTGAGAAAGCGTGGCCCTGCCTGGGGGCTCTCGCAGGCCCCTGGAGAGCCTCTTTCTCCTGGACTGTGGGCCGGAGATGAGAGGGTGCGAGGCTGGGACTCTTTTCTCCTCTCAGGGGGCTGCCTGGGAGCACGCCTTCCTCAGGTGTTCCCTCTGTCTCGCTGTCGCTCCCTGCCCCGTCCCTACTGCCCTCTAAGCCCTGGGGACCAGCCGGGCTGGTGCAGCCATGACTGTCCACTGCCCTCCCAGCGGCTTTTGTTGTGGTGCCTGGGCCGTGAGCACACTGGCGGTCAGGAGGACCCGGCCAGGCCCCTTGGCCCCAGAGAGAAGCCTTGGGGCCATTCCCTGGAAGAGGGACGTTCCCAGAAGGAGGCTGTGGGACATGGTGGAATGGGGGGAAGCCGCCTGCTCAGGAGACGGGGGGGGCAGTGGGGAGGGTGCAGCTCCCTGCACAGGTGTCCGGCCGCTTGGAGTCCCTGGGCAGCCCCAGGGAGCTGGGATGGGGCACCGCGGTGGGCCCCCAGCCTGCTTCCTGCCTCCTGACCTCCCTCTGCCCTCACTCTCCTTTCTGCAGAGCCTGAGGATCTGCCCTGCTCTGGGAAAGGATCTTGAGACATTTTAGAAATAAAGTTGAAAGCCAATCTCTAGAGGGGGAAAGAATAAACACACTTCAAAAATGCAGAGGGAAATGTATTATTTATTTTTTTAAAGAGGGAGACAAAAAGGAGAGGTTCCTCATTCATCTCACTTGAGTGAAAGCTTCCAGCCACTGTGATGTGAGGTCACAGAGACTTCAGAGAGTCTGGAAGTTCAGGACGGGGACAGCTGGGGTCTGCAGTATGGATTTGGAATCGGTTCAGCCAACACTCAGGGCCACCCTCTGCTTGTCACCCTCTGTGCTCTGCGCTGCGAGGGCAAAGATGCCAAGACCTGAATCCTCCCTGCAGCCGAGGGTCAGGTAGGGCAGCTAGGACAGACCGCGGGGCTGCCGGACAAGAGAGCACGACGGTTGCCATAACAGAAAGGTTCTAGTGAGCATGGGGGGCCTGGGGGAGGGAGGGTTCACTTCTGAGGGAGGGGGAGAAGGCTCAGTGCTGGTGAGCCCTCAAGAAAGAGGTGGGTTGAGTTAGACTTTGAAGCCTGGTTAGGATTTCAGTGGGCAGAGACTGAGCAGAAGGCCTTCTAGGTAGAACAGATGATGAGAGCAAAGTGCAAGGTGGGAAGTTCGGCAGTGCTTTGAGAAACAAAGACATTCAGTGTTCTTTAACTGTCTGTCTGTCTGCCTATCTGTCTATCTATCTAAAACCATTTTATTGAGATAAAATTACATGGCATATTACTCATGCATTCGAGGTGTGCAGAACAGAGTAGTACAGCCAACACTGCAGTCAATGTTAGACATTTTCATCACCCTGAAAGGAAACCCCACAAGCAGTCACTCCCCATTCCCCTAGTCCTAGGCCACTACTCATCTGCTCTCGGTTTCTGTGGCTTTGCCTTTTCTGGAAATCTTATATAAATGGAATCATATAATCTGCGGCCCTTGGCAACCGATATTTCACTTAGCATGATGTTTTGGAGGTTCGTCCGCACTGTAGCATGCTTCAGTACGTTTTTCCTTTTTATTTATTTTTTTTTCTTTGGCAGCATTTCTTGTTACGGCGGAATAGTATTCTGCTGCACTAGTAGACCACATTTTATTTATCTGCTCATGATGGACGCCTGTGTTGCATTCACTTTGGGACTGTTACGGATATGCTTCGGTGGACATGGGTGTGCCAGTTTTCGTGTGGTCATCTGTTTTCAAGGCAGTCCGTCTTGAATGGGATCTAGAGAGTCCTGATGAGGAGCCGGAGGAAAGACGAGGAATCAGAGGGGCCCGCTCGCCGCCTCCTGTGTACCCTGAGCGGTTGGGTGGGAGTGAGAAGGGTGGGCTCAGGATCCTGTTCTAGGCTCACTGGGAGCCTGGGTTGTGTGAGGCCAGGGCAGGGCAGTCCCCCGACTAGCTCCCCGCCCCATTGTTGTGTCAGATCTAGCAGCTGTTTGCTGGGCTGTAATGGCCTGGGCAGCTGGTATTTTCCCTGGAAATCAGGGACTTTTTTCCTATGTCCCACTTAGGGCCAGAATTAGTTAAACACACGGAGACGTGGAAGCTACTGCATTTGTCTGGAGGTGGCGAGTGTTGTCAACAGGAAGCTGGCTGGCCCGGGGAAGGAGTTGGTCAGGAAGATGAAGGTCAAAAAGCCAAGGACAGAGAGATGCTCAGTGGCAGTACCCCTCCCCCGTCACACACCACACACACCACGCAACACACGAAGCAGTGGTTTTGTGTATTGGAAAGGCTGCAAGTATCTCCCTGCCCCATGTGACAGATGGGGAAACAGAGGCACTGCATTAAAGGGATCTGCCATTCAGAGGCGGAGCAGGATTAAAGCCAGAGTCTGGTTCGTTCTGTCAGCAGCAGGTTTGGTAAAACCCAGGCCTTGCCCTCGGCGCGGTGGCTGTCCTTGAGTTCACAGCAAACTGAGGACCCAAAAACAAGAAAGGGTGTATGCTGTTTTGGTCTCCTAAAAAAAAGAAACCCCACTAAACCCCACCCCAACCCCAAAGCAAAAACACAAAACAAGGCTTTCATTATCATGTTTTTTTAAAATCCGTTTTCTTCTTTTTCTGTCCTCCAGCCAGAAAACATTATGTTGTTGGACAAGAATATTCCCATTCCACACATCAAGCTGATTGACTTTGGCCTGGCTCATGAAATAGAAGATGGAGTTGAATTTAAGAACATTTTTGGGACGCCAGAATTTGTTGGTGAGTTTTAGGCCTATCTCTCTCCCAGCTAAGAATCTGGGAGCAAAAGGTAAGAGAAATCCCAGGAGCAAACCCTGTGTCTGGGGTTGTGGCCTCTGGACCAAAGATGATAAGAGCCCCAAGAAACCTGTGGATGATTGTCTTGCTGGCCTCTGGGTGAGGGTCCAGGTACTGGCTCTGAGCACCCAGTGGGGCAGTGTGAGGCCCTCTGGGGCTGGAGGCCTTAGCAGAGTTAGACCCCCGCCCCCGAGCTGCCCCACTTTCTGCTCTTGGATGAGCTGATTGTGAAGATTGAAAACTACCTCACCCTCTTGCATTCCCAGCAACTCAGTCTTTTCTGGGAGGGCTTTTGATTTCCTGAAAAAGCAAAGGAAATCATCTGCCAGATGCCAGATCCACCCACCTGCCTCTCCCGTGTGCCTGGCCTTTACGCACAGAGGGCCTAGCTCCGTGGGCCCTGGTGGCTCTGTCTTCCCTCTATTTCTCTCACCTTTGACCCAGGTCCCAGAAACCCCCTCATGGAACTTGGGCCACAGGTCGAAGGTCATAATGAAACAGCCTCGTAGAGGGAAGGGAATGAGAATCAGGAACCATCGTGTCTCTGCTGTGGGAGTCTGGAGTGGTCTGGGGGTTGGGGGAGGGCATGGTCTCCAAACCCAGGGGCTGAAACATCTGACTGCAGTCTAATTGAAAAGGAAGACAGGCCGTGTCCGGCCAGCCGCCCGGAAGGACTTTTAGGCCCCACGTACCGGCTCTGCAGCCACTGTGGAATGAACTGCAGGAGCCCCACAGATTCCCCTGGCCGGGAAACCTGGCTGTGTGCCAGGCACCATGCCTGGTACTCTGTAGACATTGCCCAGTTAATACTCGTGCAGTCTCATGAAGCAGATTGAAAATATTTTCTCCATCAAGTGCCTTGTTCCAGGCAAAACGATCAGTAGAAACAGCCAAGAGCAGACATTCAGATACAGATGCATCCAGCATACCCCCTTTTCATTACACCAGGGTGTCTCCTTAAGAAAACTGTGCCCCCAAGAAGCTTGCCGTTTAGTTGTGGAAACAAGATGTTAAACCATCAAATAGGAGAGCTGGAAGGATCTTTTCAGGTCATCTGGTCTGATTTAACAAATGTGGAATTGGAGAGCTAGGGGATTTTAGTCAAGGTCAAGCAATGGCTGTTCTCCACCTACTGTATGACAGATATTAGGTGCTGGGGACACAATGATGATAAAGAGTCACACCTGGAATGGCACACCTAGGGTCACACAGTGAGTTTAGGGGCAGAGCCAACTTGAACCTGGGGTACAGGTGTCTAGCCTCAAATTTTGTCCAAGAGAGCAGCCGCTGCCGCCATGCACATATGTGGCAAAAATACATATATTTAGTTAAGTTCATACCAAGTGTTGAAAAATAATAAATGGTCCAGCTAGAAATTCAGGGCAATAATGGAAGAGCTGTTATGAGACAGGATGTGGTTAAGTGCAAAGCAGGTGATAGAGACAGCTTTGAAGACTGTTTAGACAAGAAGTCTCCTCTCTCAAGGTCAGCGGGGTCAGTCAGCTTTGACTCAATGAGGGACAAAATGCTGGTGTTGTGGATGGGAGGGAGCCTGAAGGGAGAGAGTGGGGAAGGAGCCAAGGTAGAGGGGCTACAATCCTGGGTTCAGAGGCACGGTAGCAGGGGTGTCGGGCCAGGATGAACGCATTGATCAGGGAAAACCCATTCTCCATTCTTTTTTTTTTTTTTTTAATTTTTTAAAAAGTTTTAAATTTTTGTATTTTATTTTTTAATTACTCAATGAATTTTATTACATTTATAGTTGTACGGCAATCATCATCACAACCCAGTTTTATAACATTTCCATCCCCAACCCCCAGCGCATCCCCCCACCCCACCCCCAACCTGTGTCCACGCTCCATTCTTTTTTTTCTTTTTTTGTCTTTTTGCCTTTTCTAGGGCCGCACTCTCGGCATATGGAGGTTCTCAGGCTAGGGGTCTAATCGGAGCTGTAGCCGCCGGCCTTTGCCACAGCCACAGCAACGCGGGATCCGAGCTGCGTCTGCAACCTACACCACAGCTCACGGCAACGCCGGATCCTTAACCCACTGAGCGAGGCCAGGGATCAAACCCGCAACCTCATGGTTCCTAGTCGGATTCGCTAACCACTGAGCCATAATGGGAACTCCCCCACACTCCATTCTTGATGGAGCAGAGGGTTCATGCAGGCTGGCAGTGTGAGTGGGATATTGATGAGCAAGGCCAGACTGTGGAGGGTTTTGCCCAGTGGTATGCTGGTAAATATACCAGTCTGAAAAAAAAGCAAAACAAAACAAAACAAATACAGCCCTAATTTATAGCATTTGCCAGTTTCAAGTACCAACAAGTCACTGAATTCAGAGTTGGGAAAAGATGCACACAGTTGGCTCTTGTGAACCAGTGTGACACAGCTTCAGCCCAGAACTGGTTTTGTTTGCACCTTGTAGATATATAAGGTGGTTTCTCTAAGCCCCTGCTCCAATTATGATGACATCCTTTTCTCAAGACCCCTGAAAACAGGTTATAACCACCCTTTGCTATTCCCACCATTCTTTAGCCTGAGACCAGGGTTAAAAAGCTAGTGTCACCTTCTGGGACTGCGATGGACCAGGTCACCCAAAAGGCTCTCTAACTACAAAACTGAATTTTGAGAAAATATTTTTAATGCAATTCTGGACTCACAGGAAGTAAGATGAATCTTTTAGTAACTTCTTCAGCATCACCTGTCATGCCCCTAAATGTGGGTGAAATGAACTTAAAGCTTGAGTTGTGAGCAGCAAGAATATTCAACAGGGGACATCTTGGAGTTCCCATCGTGGCACAGGGGAAACGAATCTGACTAGTATCCATGAGGATGTGGTTCGATCCCTGGCCTCACTTCGTGGGTTAAGGATCCGGCGTTGTCATGAGCTGTGGTGCAGGTTGCAGATGCCGCTCGGATCCCGCGTTGCTGTGGCTGTGGCGTAGGCCGGCGGCTACGGCTCTGATTCAACCCCTAGCCTGGGAACCTCCATATGCCGCAGTTGTGGACCTAAAAAGCCAAAAAAAAAAAAAAAAAAAAAAAAAATAGGGGACCTCTCCTAAAGGCAAGTGCCCAAAACAGCATTTCAGTCAGAGACTAGCAAGATGCTCAGAGATGTAGGATGTTGAAATTATCAGATGTCGACTATAAAATAGATGGACTGTATATAGAAATAAGAGGTAGCCTCACAAGAATAAGCAAGCAACAAGAGGCTCAAAAATGGTCAGGTGAATTTTTAAGAGACCCAGGTGGAACTTTAAGAAATTCAGTATATACTCGTTGAAATTCAAAACTCAGTGGATGAGCCAAGCAGTAGATTGTACTCAGCGGAGGAGAGAATTAAAGAATTGAAAGACTGAGCTGGAAAAAATTAGCTGGAATACCACAGAGTGACAAAGGCATAGAAATATTTAAGAGAGGATAAGTGAATGAGGTTAAATAAAGAAACCCAACAGAGGTTTGTTTGGAATCCTAGATGAGGGAATGAAGAGGAATGGAGAAGCAATACCTGAAAAGAAAAGCTGAGAATTTTCAGAACTGATGTAAGCAGGTATGTCCCCAGATACAGAAAGGAAAATGTATATCAAGCAGAAAAAATCCATACCTCGACAATATTGTAGTTAAACTATAGGACACCGAAGACAAAGAGAAGATCTTAAAAAGCAGTGAGAGAGAAAAGAAAGATTATCTACAAAAAAATGAAATGAAACGAAATGACCAAAAATAGACAAAAAGTAAAAAACTGGACCAACAGTATACCTCTCAAAACAACAATGAAAGCCAGTGTCCAGTAGAATATTATCGCCAAAGAACTGAGAAAAAAAATAAAGAACCCATAATTATGGGGAAATTATATTTCAAGAATGAGGATAAAAGATTCAGAAAAACAAAGCAAAAACCAAACATCAAAAGGACAAAACCATAAAAATACTTAATCTCTGACAGATATTCCTTAGTGGAACTTCTAAAAGATGTACTTCTGAATTAAGGAACGTGACCTCTGAAGAGAATTCTCAGTGGAAGAATAGGAGCAAAGAAATCAGTTAACACTGGGCAAATATCATTTTCTTTTTGAAATGATGATGATGATGATGATGATGAAGCTTTAATTGTGGGCTTTAGGACAGAGTGCTTGAAATTATTGTTCTAAGGTTTTCGCCTTGCTAGAGAAGGGTCAAAATGTTGACATGTTAGAATTTGTTTGATGGTCATAGTAGTATCCATGAGGACCTGGGTTGGATCCCTGGCCTCACTCAGTGGGTTAAGGATCCGGGGTTGCTGTGAGCTGTGGTGTAGGTTGCAGATGTGGCTCAGATCCTGTGTTGCTGTGGCTGTGGTGTAGGTCTCAGACGCGGTTTGGATCCCGTGTTACTGTGGCTATGGTGTAGGCCGGCAGCTGTAGCTCCGATTGGACCCCTAGCCTGGGAACCTCTGTATGCCGCGGGTGCGGCCCTGAAAAGACAATAAATCAATCAATAAAATTCAAAACTCGAGAAAGAAGATGAAACGCACAGGGGGAAAACAGAACAGACAAAAGCACCTAGTGGAGGAGTTCCCATCGTGGCTCAGCTGAAATGAATCTGACTAGTATCCATGAGGACACAGGTTTGATCCCTGGCCTCGCTCAGTGGGTTAAGGGTCTGACATGGCTGTGAGCCATGGCGTAGGTAGCAGATGCGGCTTGGATTACACGTTGCTGTGGCTGTGGCGTAGGCTGGCAGCTCTGGTTCCAATTCGACCCCTAGCCTGGGAACCGACATGTGCCACAGAAAGACCAAAAAAAAAAAATAATAATAATATAATACAATAATAAAAGAAGTGGAAACCTTCCAAATGATCACCAAGTGAAAGACTAGAAGGGGATCTATATTCGCACGGTGGACTATTATAAAGCAGTAAAGATGGAAGACCATGGATCAACATTCACTGAATGCTCTAAGCATCATGTTGAGTGGGGGAAACAAAAGTCAAGTGACATTGGTTCACATGCAGTACAGCATCAGGTTTAGGAAGCTAAGAAGTAAGCAAAGCTAGGAGGGTGATTTCCTGCATCTGGCAGTAGGGAGAGCCAGGAGGGTGGGATACTGGACATATCCTATAAATGCAGTGGGGTTTTTTTTGTTTGTTTTTGTTTGCTTTTTAGGGCCGCACCCACGGCATATGGAGGTTCCCAGGCTAGGGGTCCAATTGGAGCTACAAATGCCAGCCTACACCACAGCTCACAGCAATGCCAGATTCTTAACCCACTGATCAAGGCCAGGGGTCGAACCCACAACCTCATGGTTCCTAGTCAGATTCATTTCTGCTGAGCCACGATGGGAACTCCTGCGGGGGTTTTGATATTGTTCTAGATGAGCATTCTTAGCCTTTCCCCCAATCCACCTTTTCCCATTAGTGCTTAAACAGGCTCAATGCTATCCTCCCTTCTCGAGTTATTGCCCTCTCTTTTGTCTCTGTCTCGTCACCCAACTTTTTTAAAGTCATCTGCACCCTTATCTCTGCTTCCCACGCCTGGCACTCTCTGGGCACTGCAGTGAGTGTGAAATTCAGCCTTTGCTCTCCAGCACTCGCGGCTTGATCTCCTCTTCTGTCCTCAGAAGACTCTTTCCTAGACTCTGCACCTTCTCCTGGTCGTGGCAGCACTCGCACGTCTCCTGTTCCTGCGATGACTCCACATGTGACGGCTCTGGCCCCCTGAATGATACCCGGTCTCTTCCTGAACATCTTCCCTGGGATGCCCCTCGGGGACCACGGGCTCATCACCTTAAGGCCACCAGAATGTCCTCCTGCCCCTCAGGTGGGAGGTGCCCTTTTTCAGGCAGACTCAGTGGAGTGTGGATTCCCTCTCTGCCTTTTCTCCTCCTTCACCTTCCAGTGTTGACTGGATTTGTTTCCAGCAGGAGGCAGTGGTTTTCTTTCCTTTTTTTGTGCACCAGCATGCAGAAGTTCCTGGGCCACGGGGTGAAACCAAGCCACAGAAATGACATTGCTGGATCCTTAGCCCACTGAGCCACCAGGAAACTCCTCCAGCAGATAGTCCCAAAGCAGGCTCTGTCTGCAGGCACCATACCACCTCCTGCATCTTCCTCTCCCCGCCCTCCTCTTCCTTTTCCGGGAGGGTCCCTGTGTGCTTTCTCTCTTCCTTGCTGCAGGATAACAGGCAACTTCCTTCCTCGAAATCCTTAGACCCAAATTGTCTCCATCTGCCTCTCTGATCTTCCTCAGCGAGGATTCAGGATGGAGACACGTGGCCCCAGCTTCCCTAAAATTCCTTATAGTCATCTCTTCTCCTTTTCATACTCCTGCTGACTCTTCGATGTGGCTTCTTTCAGCTCCGGAAATTGTGAACTATGAGCCCCTGGGACTGGAGGCTGACATGTGGTAAGTTGTACAGACCACCCAGGTGGTCCCAGACCCTGGCTCTGGCTGACACCCTCTCTTGACCATGAGAACCTCTCCCTCCACACCCACCTCTCAGAGCCCCTGGCTGCACCGGGGGAGCTGGACCTGTGGCCAGTTAGCACACGGCCGAGCAGAGAGCAAGGGGAGAGTTGAGGCTGGAGGCACTAGCTCACCCCTGAGACCTGCCACCGTCGGGCTCATGGTGACAGTGACAACAACTCATTCCGTCAGTCAACCAAGTTATCACCAGGCGCCTCTGATGTTCTGGGCGCTGTGCTGGGCCCTGGGATACTGCAGTGATGGATCCTCTACGCCTAGGACTCGTTTCATGTGTTAGGCGAACGTGGTAACCACTACACTATGGAAACGAGGACTCGTTTCATGGAACAGTGCTTTACAGTTGGCGGAGCACCTTGGTTACTCGGTTTTCGAAAATCCTCCCAGCGGTCCTGTGGGATAGTCCTCTTTACCCTCATTTGAGGAGGAGAAGGAGGTTCAGAGGTGATGATCACAGCCGCCAATGCAAGAGTCTGGCTTTGAACTTGGGTCCTCAGGCTCAGTGTCCGGAGCTCGATGACTCCGGACAAGCGCCGGTCTGCGACTGCAGGGTGGGGAGGAGAGGGGTCAGGGGCTTGAGCCAGCGTCCAGGGGATGCCGTGAAGGGGCCCCGAGAGCCACGCCCTGGTCTGGGATGAGAGCTAGGTGGTCCTGACCTGACTGTTCTTTGTTTTGCAGGAGCATAGGCGTCATCACCTACATCCTGTGAGTGTTACTGATCCCGGGGCTCGGACCCAGCTCAGATCCAAGGGAAGCGGGAGGCACGAGAGAGGGGCAGGCAGGCAGACAGACAGGCTGACATTTCCCGAGCGCCCACCACGGCCAGATGCATTAGATCTACACAGCCAACCTGGGGCTCTCGGCTGCACTTCATATATCTGACCCTGAGCTTGGGGCTGGGCAGGAGCCGAGGACAGCAGCCTGCGGCCCTCCGTCCCGCACGGTCTGTGTCTGTGTCTGTGTCCCTCCTGTGGCCAGGGATCCCCCGCTCAGCCTCGCGCAGACCCAGGTTTCCTTGTGAGGAAGTCGGTTTTCACTCGGAAGCCTCGGGACAGCCCCCCAGCTGCGGAGGCCCACCCCGATCCGGCCTCTTTCTTCCTCTCCCGGCTCCCTCTCCTGAGAACCCTTTTCCTCTCACGTTCTCTCTCTTCGCTTTCACCCGGAGTCTCTCTTTCCTGTCTCCGAAGTATTAAGCTGCTTAAGCGGAGATTTCCTGCATTGAGTAGGGGATCTGTCACTTTCCGTCTCTAAGGCCTGGGGCAGAGACTTAACCTCTGGGCCTGTTTTTTTTTTTCTCATCAGAAAAATAGGAATCACAAACTTCCTGCCAGGGGTGTGATGTGAGGCTTAAATAAGGCAGCCTGAAAAATTCCCAGGGCTGCTTAGGCACGGACACAGCTGGGTAGTCGGTATGCATTTCATCGGTGCTTCCCAGCGGTTCCTTCTCACAGCACTCCTGGGAAATGCTTTTTAATTTTTTGTTGTTGTTGTTATTTGTCTTTTTAGGGCCGCACCAGTGGCATATGGAGGTTCCCAGGCCAGGGGTCAAATCAGAACTGTAGCTGCTGGCCTACACAGCACACAGCTATGCGGGATCCGAGCCGCATCTGTGACCTGCACCACAGCTCACGGCAACCCCAGATCCTTAACCCACTGAGCGAGGCCAGGGATCGAACCTGTGTCCTCATGGATACTACTGAGCCATGGGAACCCTGCTTTTTTGAAATTTTTATTTATTTGTTTATTTTTCTTTTCTGACCACCATGCAGCTTATGGAGTTGCACCACATCAGGAACTCTGAAAATGCTTATTTTTTTATGGCACACTGGGTGAGAGCCAGCCCACAGCCAGGGGGCATGAAGGATGAGGGCACCAGGGCTCAACTCCCTCAGCAGCCCCCTAAACCATTCCTCTCACTCCTCCAGCAGCGCTTGCACTGGGAGTTCTGTGTGATGTGGGGGACCCCCCAGCTGCTGCAGAGGGTCTCAGCCCTGGCTGCACACCAGACCCTCTAGTATCTACCATGACCCAGGTCCCACTCCAGATCTGTTCAATCAGAGTCGCTAGGGGAGGGTCTGGGTGACAGCGTTTCTTAGATTCTTCAAATTCCTAGAGGAATTTGATGCAGAAGGAGAATCTGATGCATTGCTGTGCAGTTCCAGATTAGAGTCAGAGTCAGAACATTCAGACCTTGGCTCCTAAAACCTTGATGTCTTCAGAACTCTGGTTTCCATGGTGAAATCTTAAGGAATTCCACTGTCTCCGGGGCCCACAGCCTTCCTGTAGCCGTTGAGCTCCATGCAGTTTATTGACCTCCTGCTCCACAGTGGCGCCTGTGCCAGGCACTCAGAATCCTACTGAAGGGGTCTGTCCTGCTTGCCTGGAGCTCCCTGTCTTGGGGGCGGGGGGGGGGGGGGGCCAACACCAGGCAGCTAACTCTTACCTTAGTGGGACCAAGGTTATCTTTAGGTATGAACATGGCTTTGTGAGACACCAATAAATGGGAGAGCCACTGGTTTGCTGAGGCCACAGAAAGTTTAATGGAAGAGAGAGAAGGAGAGGGAGGGAGGGAAGCAGAGAAAAGAGAGAGGATGATTTGAACCGGGCTGTAAGGAATGAGCTGATTTCTCCTGGTGGGAAGAGCAGGGAGGGCTGTCCTCGCTGAGGAAGGGAACCGTGACTGTTCCAAGTGGGGTGAAATGTGCTGCTCACCGTGTAGGGACCAACTGCTGAGGCCTCGCTCAGGAATTCAGATGTGATTCTACGGAAAATGGAGAGTCATAGAGGGTTCTTTGCATTCTGACAATAACAATAATAATGCCTGTCAATTCCAGAGCTCTTAGTATGGGCCAGGATTGCATGGAACATTCTGTGTATATTTATTCACAACAATCATGCGAGGTGGAAACTTTTATTTCCTTTAGTTTGCAGATGAGGAAACTGCAGCTCAGAGAGGTTGAGCAACTGTCTGAGGGTCATACATGCGTGGCAGAGCTGGGGTTCAAACTCAGGATTAAAATGTCAGATTTTTTTCCAGTGGACTTTGCTTTCACTCTACCAACAAAGTGTCAGCGGACATAAGGGTCACGTTTTAGAGGTATTTAGTAAGTGGAACCAAGGAGACTTTTTGGCCAGTTAGACGTGGTGAGGGAATGGAAGGAAGAGTTAAAGATGGCTGCTATGTTTCTAGCTGAGGTAATTGGTTTTCTTTTTTAGGGTCACACCTATGACATGTGGAAGTTCCCAGGCTAGGGGTCGAATCAGAGCTACAGCTGCTGGTCTATACCACAGACACAGCAACGCCGGATCCAAGCCACATCTGCAACCTACACCATAGCTCATGGCAATGCCAGATCCTTAACCCACTGAGTGAGGCCAGGGATCGAACCCACATCTTCATGGATACTAGTAGGTTTCTTAACCCACTGAGTCACGGCAGGAGCTTCCCAGCTGAGGCAATTTGTAAAATGATGTCATTAATCAAGGCAGGGGTCGCATGGAGAGAGGTTAGGGCAGAGGGACAATGGCACATCCGGAATAGGGGTCAGGAGACAGTAAATTCAGGAGTCGCTATTTGAACGGTACATCGTCTCTCTCTCTTTTTTTTTTTTCGCTGCATTTGCAACCTGTGGAAGTACTTGGGTCAGAGATCAAACCCATGCCACCACAGTGACAATGCCAGATCCTTAAGTCGCTGAGCCACGGGAGAATGCCACATTCTCTTTTTTAAAATTTATTTTATTGAAGTATAGTGGATTTATAGTGTTGTGCTAATTTCTGCTACACAGCAAAGTGATCCAGTTATATATTCTTTTCATCCTCTTTTCTATTCTTGTTTGTTACAGGGTATTAATATGAAAAACAATATTAATAAAATATTAATGTGAATATTTTCATATTCTTTTCCATTCTTGTTTATCACAGGATACTAAATGTAGTTCCCTGTTCTGTACAGTAGGACCTTATTGTTTATCCATTCTATAGAGTTTGCATCTGCTAATGTTCCAGGCCAGGGATCAAACCTGTGCCACAGCAGTGATCCAAACCACAGTGGTAACAATGCCAGGTCCTTAACCTGCTGATCCATCAGGGAACTCCACACCTGCTAATCTTAAACTCCCGATTCATCCCTCCATGCCCCTCCCGGCAACCACCGGTCTGTTCTCTATGTCTTTAGTCCATTTCTGTTTTGCAGATAAGTTCGTTTGTGTCATATTTTAGATTCCACATGTAAATGATATCATAAGGATTTGTCTTTCTCTTTCTGACTTAGTTTACTTAGTAGGATAATCTCTAGGTCCATCCATGTTTCTGTAAATGGCATTATTTTATTCTTTTTTATGGCTGAGTAATATTCCATTGTATATATGTACCACATCTTCCTCATCTGTCCATCTGTCGATGGACATTTAGGTTGTTTCCATGTCTTGGCTGTGGTAAATAGTGCTGCTTTGAACATAGGGGCGCGTGTATCTTTTTGAATTACAGGTTTTTTTTTTTCCAACTTTATGCCCAGGAGTGGGATTGCTAGATGAATGACACATTCTTGGCAAACCCTGCTGGGGACCCTCACAATGCCCTTCCAGGTCCTAACGGCCCATCTATTGTCACATCTCT
The DNA here is from genome assembly GCA_004024745.2 of Catagonus wagneri. NCBI lineage: Eukaryota > Metazoa > Chordata > Mammalia > Artiodactyla > Tayassuidae > Catagonus > Catagonus wagneri. Next base: position 2,039,476 of record PVHT020003428.1, on the reverse strand, counting down.
CAGGCTTTGCTCAAGCTGCTCCCTTAGCCTCAAAGACCTTCGGTTCCCTGCTATGACTGCTGACAGCCTCTTCATTCTTCAGCACACAATTGACGCAAATGTCAGCTCTCCCACGAAGCCTCTACTGGGCCTCCCCTGTGTCCTGTGCTCTCCCGACCCTTTGGCTGGCCTTCTGTTTTATTCTGTGTTCTGCTGGGGATTGTGAAGAGCCAGGTCTCTGTGTTTCTCCCCCATCCTCTTTCGAGTCCCTTGAAGACACAGGTTCTCCCTGTCAGGTCCTTAGGTAGGGCTTCATAAAGTGTACTGAGGTGGACTCATCTGAAGAGCTGCTGACCGGCCGCCTTGGGCGGGGGGGCAGCAGGGTTGTGGGGCGCCTCGCACCTCCATGCAGCGGGACGAGTCAGGGTCCCTGAGTCCACCACCCCCGGTCCTGTCTACTTTCCTGCGGTCACGTCGTCCCTCTCCGTGTGCTCAGCCTCAGCGGAGCGTCCCCCTTCCTGGGGGACACGAAGCAGGAAACGCTGGCAAATATCACAGCAGTGAGTTACAACTTGGACGAGGAGTTCTTCAGCCAGACCAGCGAGCTGGCCAAGGACTTCATTCGGAAGCTTCTGGTTAAAGAGACCCGGTAAGAGGACAGACAAGAGCACCGGCTTCTCAGCTGCTGACCCTCTCCTGCTGCCTCTCCTAAAGACGTGTTAGTTGGTCCCTGCTTTGCCGCGGGGCTGTCACCGACCACCGTGGTCTAATGATCTGATCTGGGCACATGTTCAGGAGTGTGGACTGGCCCCAACTTGGCATTCGTCTTGTTTGCTCAAGTCTTTCTGCTTTCTTTTCCTGCTGAAATGCAAGTGTGTGTGTGTGCGTGTGTGTCTAAGTGTGTTAAGTCCACCTGGGTTTCTCTAGGGCCCTTATCTTTTGCATTCTATCCCAAAGGCACCTGAAACTGGGATTTGAAAGGAAGGTGGCTGGATTTTCAAGCCACTTCAGGGTAGGAGTGGGGGAAAGCTGGCTCAGAGGGGTCAGAACAGTAGGAGAAAGGAGACCTGCTAATCCCACCCCTTTTTCTGGGCCCAGGGTGAACCCCATGGCTGTGGGATCAAAGGAAGAAATGGGCAGGGAGTTGTAGGGTGCTGGCCCAGGGCACGTATGGTCCACAGATCCTAGAAGACCATGTCCTCTTGGTCTCATAGACTTTTTTTTTCTTTTTTCCTTTTTTCTTTTGCTTTTTCTCCTGCAGCGTATGGAGGTTCCCAGGCTAGGGGTCTAACTGGAGCTGGAGCCGCCGGCCTACGCCACAGCAAGGCGGGATCCGAGCCATGCCTGTGACCTACACCACAGCTCACAGCAACGCCAGATCCTTAACCCACTGAGCGAGGTCAGGGATCGAACCCGCAACCTCATGGTTCCTAGTCGGATTCGTTAACCACTGCACCACGATGGGAAGTCCGGTCCCACAGACTTTAGAGAGAGCCCGAGTGGGGTCGGTGCTAGGTGGGATCACCCTCACTGGGCACAGGGCAGGGAAAGGCAGGGAAGGGATCTGGGAGGCAAACAGAAAAACAGAGGCCAAAATTTCCACAATGGAGAGCGTTTATAACTCTCCTGCAGGGCAGGCCTTGGCCTTTCGACTCTGGGACCAAAGATGAGGGTTCATGTGCTGTCACTTTATTCAGAGGTCTGCCTGGACCGCTTTCTCTGGAGCGCTGGGCGTGCAGCCGGGTCCCCATCCATGTCTGCATTCCCTGATATTCTATTTTGAGGGCAGTGGTCAAAGAATGCCAAAGGCAGGTGTAAGAAGAGTAAGAATGGAGACCGTTGCTCTCAGCTTCTCATGGATCATCCCTGTTTTCTGATCCTTGTTGCAGGAAACGGCTCACCATCCAAGAGGCTCTCAGACACCCCTGGATCACGGTAAGGGCACAGTGATAAATGCCAGTGAGCAGGTCCCTGCTCTGTCTCTGGAGCTGGCTGGCGTGGCCAGATGCAGGGGGCCTGTGGAGAGGCCTTTGCTCAAAACACTGACCCTTTGACGCAGATAGAAGCTAGTCGGGGGCTCTGAAGAATCTGGGCTTGTTCCAGTTGGTTGATAGGTTTCTATTTCATGGGTTCTGGTGACTTATGAAATGAAACCTGCACAGACCTCAGCTAAAACCTTTGTTCCTTGGATCCATCTTACAAAAGGCCCTTTGTCAGAGGACGTGTCACTGTCATTCTCAAAGCAGGAATCACGACTCCTCAACTGTAGAGAGAGAGATCAGTAACAGTGAAAAACCTCAGCTTGGTAACCAGGGTACCTTCTTTCTGACTTTTCAAGTTCTGATTACTCAGGGTGACACTCCAGCTGGTCCCTGGCTTCCTCAGGCCCTGGGGAGCCCTCGGGGATTGGGGCTCGGAGGTGGAGGCCAGGTGGGGAAGAGACGCAACTGTTCCTTGGGGCAGCTGTGCTCGCCCTGGAGATGGTTGGGGGCATTGCCTGCCTAACCCGCTTTGTACCTGGGCTGCCAGCTGCTGGTTTTGCGGACGGCCCTGCAGTCTAGTCACAGTAACGTGTGGGTGTGAAGCGCTTTGGCAGGATCGGAATCAGGAGAGTGGGACTCCGGCCCTAGTCCTGCTGCCCGATGAGACGTACACGCCCAGGGACTGTCACCAGACCTCCCATTCGCTAGACCTCCCATTGTTCAGTGAGGGGGCTGGCGAGGGTGATCCGAGGGTGCAGATGAGAAGGAGCAGAGGGAGGTGGGGAGCAGGGAGGCCTGGAGTGCTCTGGAGACGGCCAGGTTCCTCTGCTCGCTGAGGAATGGGGGAGCAGGGCCCCCCAGGTTTGGGGTGGGCCTAGAGCGCAGAGCTAGGAAGTCTGGTGGGCCGCCTTCTTGCTCAGTGTGCCAAGTGTTGCCAAGGCCCGGGGAGCCGACTGGCCCTGAAGGAGGGACGCCCCCGGGCCCCCTCCATCTGCTGTGGCCCTGTGCGCTTCTGCCCTTGAGTGGATGTCTGCAGAATCCTGGCTCTCGCCCGCTTCTCTTTGTGAGCGCCCCTAAATGCTACGCGTGTGGAGACCCTCTCTAATGACTGTGGACCACCTTGCCCTGACATGAGCGTGCAGACAGCACCCCGTCCTCCTTGACCCTGGTCCTCCTGGGGCCTGGCGCATGCAGTGAATGCAGAGGCTGCTCGTGTGCCTTCCGCCGGTGCCTGGGGCTGCATCAAATTAACTCTGGCCCTTCTGTCTAAACACCCACCAGTCCGAGGGAGAGATCAGAGCCCCAGAACAGCAGAAGGCAGAGCCGGCCCAGCTGAAGACCAAGCGCCTGAGAGAGTACACCCTCAAATGCCACTCGAGCATGCCCCCCAACAACACCTATGTCAACTTCGAGCGTTTTGCCCGTGTGGTGGAGGACATGGCTCAGGTGGAACATGGATGCCGTGCCCTGGCGGGGGCCCGTGACACCCTTCAGGATGATGTGGAGACCCTGATCTCCATCTACAGTGAGAAGGAGGCTTGGTACCGAGAGGAGAGCGAGAGGGCCCGGCAGGACCTGTCCCAGCTCAGGTACGAGTTCCGCAAAGTGGAATCCCTGAAGAAGCTCCTGCGGGAGGACATCCGGGCCACAGGGTCCAGCCTCGGAAGCACAGCCAGGAAGCTGGACCATCTGCAGGTGCAGTTTGAAGCTCTGAGGCAGGAGCTCTCGGCAGACCTACGGTGGCTCCAGGAACTGGTGGGTGGCTTCCAGCCGGAGAGCAGGAGCGCGGACAGCCCGGGCTCTGTGTTCCACCCGGACGCCAGTGAGTCCCTGGTGGAGCTGTTCAGCAGATCCTGCAGCAAGGAAGTCTTGGCCGGCTTACAGCTCTGAGCTCCAGAATCGAGTCTGTGACGCCTCCTGGATGGTTTGCTGAAGCCTGTTCTCAGCTGCCCAGCCGGGCAAGGCCCCCCCCCCCCACTAGAATAATCGCGCAGGGGTGTGTGTCTGTAGCATAGCCTTCCACCTCCCCTGAGGAATCCAGAATCACGGCAGGGCGAGTTAGTCATTCATTCTGCACCTGCTCTCACCAGCCTGGTTTTCTGAGAGGGTAGCTGGCAGGGCAGCCAAGCTTTTCAAACGACTGGGAATAAATACCCCTCAGCGTCCCCATCCTTCAGAGGGAGGATGGCGGCCCCCGGAGAGATGCTTGATAACTGACTTGTGATAACGGATGCGCTCACATCTCACTTCCCACCCGGCAGACCGCAGGTCTTGGGGCTTATTTGAGTTGACGAGGGATAATAGTAAGTCTGCTTGGTGCATTCCTGCTGCTGAAGGAGGGATATTCAATGCGTGGAGAAAATATGACTTTTCATTTACACTGACTTTTCACTTACCAACATGTGTGTCTTTGACTTTGCAAGAGCTCTGTGAGACAGGAAGGCAGGCGGTATTATTATTGTTGTTGTTATTATTTCCGTGAAACTGATGAGGAAATCGACTCAGAGAGGGCAAATGACTTCCTCGGGATCATTCATCACTAGCTGATACAGATGAAACCGAAAGATGAGATACGTGGGAGGAAATAGTGCGGCTTTCTGTACAGCTCCACGCTAACATTAACGTTTAGACCGCAGAGGGCGAGCAGGCAACCTTATGTATTTTGCCCGCTGAGATGGAAGCCTCCCACGTTCGGGCGCTCGTCCTAAGAAGTGTGTCCTAGAAGACACACGGTTTACTGTTCCCATTCAGCCCTGTCCCTGTCTGAAGACCACCTGCAGAACAGGGGGCAAGGCAGCAAGCATCTCATCCTTTCTCCCTCTGGCTGAGGGCTCCGCCCTTGCGTTGGCAACAAAGACTAAAAAGGGCTCAGCGAGCAGGTTCCTCTTATGTACTTACGGGCTAAAGAGCGTGGACGTGACGTTTGGGAAGCACAAGGCTGAGCGGTCCCCTCCCTGAGGACAGAATCGCCTCCGCTCCCACCGCCTGGACAAGAGGCCGGTCAACCAGCTCACAGAGACGGGGCATGGAGTGCAGGCCCGGCGCTGCGCGGAAGCCCTGCAGGTGGGGGAACGGATCGCACGGTTTCTCGGGGCCTTCACAGACTCGCAGCCCCCCGGGTCAGATAGGTGGGGTACATGCTGGTCCCAATCTGGAGACGAAGCAACAGAGAGGATGTGATTTGCCCAGCGTGGCAATAGTGCCGCGAGTGGAGGCCTTTTGACGACGTCTGCTGCCCCTTCTGCTTCGCCTGACTGCCCCGGGCTCCGGGAGGTCACTCTCCGCCGTGGGGCGGGTTATACCGAGACGCAGCCATCGATCCACTCGCAGCGTTCGTAAGCACCTATCGATTGCCAGGCACTCAGCGTGGTCCCCAGAGATACAATGCTGAGTGAAAACAGGTGTGTTTCACATATTTTTCAGTACAGTGAAGGATTCCAACATTAATCAAAAACATCCTGGGAGTTCCCGTTGTGGTGCGGCGGAAACAAATCTGACTAGTGACCATGAGGTGCAGGTTCGATCCCTGGCCTCGCTTAGTGGGCTAAGGATCTGGTGTTGCCGGGAGCTGTGGTGTAGATCGCAGACGCGGCTCGGATCTGGCATTGCTGTGGCTGTGGCGTAGTCCAGCAGCCGTAGCTCCAATTGGACCCCTAGCCTGGGAACCTCCATATGCCACAGATGCAGCCCTGAAAAGACACACACACACACCCCACACACACACCCACACCCACACATGCACACACACACAAATTGCACATCTTGGAATCGTTGGAAGATGGCAAACCCTGTTTCCTCCATCCTCCCTGGGAGAACTGGTACCAACAGCTTATCTATGATCTCTCCAAGAACTGTCCTGCCCTGTCATGGGACGTTGTGTTCTCATTTGGCCTAAGGCACTGCAGAGCTGATAGGTCCCTTTGGCCAGGTCAGCAGGTGTCCTAAGGCAAGGAGGCCCCCAGGTGAGCAACTCAGGGCAAACTTCTCTGTGAACGTCAAAAATAAAATGCAATAAAAGGAGTAAGACGTCGATGATGATTTGAATCAGGGAGACTGGGAAAAGGGAGGAAGAAGTGGTTATTTTAGAATCTCGGCGTACACTGTGCATACGAGTGCTTCCTCAGAAACCACCAGACAACTCTCTTTTTACAGCATTTTACAGGATAGGATTTGTCTGGAGTCACCCAGCTAGGCAGCCCCAGAGCTGGGGTCAGAACCTTAAGAGGTTTTCCTCACAGTAGTGGAATGATCCTCTCTGTGTTCACATCCATCCATGGGTAACGACTCGTCATGCAGATGTTTCATGAACAGACTCTTTTCTGTACTAAGCTTCCAAAGACAAAGCGAAGTGAACTGAAAAATGCCCGTTAGGTCTTTCAGGGAAATCCGAGGAGATTGTGAGATTGTGGCCTTCCTCTGTCACCTGGCTTGTTCAGCTCACATCACCCTGTGGCATCAGAACCTGATGTCAAGGGGAGCCCAAGGCCTGTGGATGGGGACCTGCTTGGTTCCTCCCCACACGCCCACAGCTGGCATTTTAACAGTGACAGCAAGGACAGGGCAAGGCCGATGGTGGCAGAAGGGTGTTTTATGTTGGTACCTCGATGGAGGAAGGCCTGGGGGTGCTCCGCCCCATGGGCTGGCCCATCTGCCATCACAGAGGAGCTTTTCATTCACCAGGCTGTGAGTGAAAGGCCAGCCTCTGTGCCCTGTGCAGACACCATCCTGGGGAGGGCAGCGTGAGCGTGTGACATCTTCCTGACCAGTGATTCCCGAGGAGGCAGAGGCTCCTGGCACGCTGTTATCTGGCTTTACCTTGGGAAGGGTGGAGGTGGCAGGGTCACCGGTGATTCTGCAGATGCAGGATGCTGGCAGTGAAGGGACGGAAGACAGTTAAAATGGTAGGTGGAGCCAGAGTCTCCTCCGTGAACCCCCTCCCTGGACCACCCACCACCTCTCCAGGTGGTTCTGAAGGTGACGGCTTCCCACCCGCTCCGTCACACAGTGCAGGTGGCCCACGTCAGGCTTGACTGTGGGCTCAGCTGCCATTCCCCATTGTCAGCCTCTGTAAATGTGGAACTGAATGGCCTTTTCTTCTGTGTCTGTGAAACCCTTGACCCATGGAAAAGATTCTTTGCCCCTGAGAGGAAGACCCGACAGTGGGCATATTTGGGCAACACAAGTGGCCAGTTGATTGAACAAACACTGATTGTGTTCTGTCTCTGAAGAGAGGTGACAGATTAGGACAAGACAACCCTTGAATGAAAGACTGGCACAGATGGGGTTCCAACCAACTGGGAGGTGAGGAAGGCCATGGTGACTGATAAAACAGGTATCTAATATTCCAGAAAACAGCAAGAGATAGATTCTAATTGAGAAAGGGTAGGGGAGTTCCCGTTGTGACACAGCAGAAGTGAATCCAACTAGAAACCACATGGTTGCCGGTTCGATCCCTGGCCTCGCTCAGTAGGTTAAGGATCTGGCATTACCATGAGCTGTGGTGTAGATTGCAGATATGGCTTGGATCCTGCATTGCTGTGGATGTGGTATAGGCTGGCAGCTGTAGCTCCGATTTGACCCCTAGCCTGGGAACCTCCATATGCCACGGGTACGGCCCTAAAAAGCAAAATAAATGAAATAAAATAAAATAATAATAATATGTAAATAATTTTTAAAAAAGAAAAGAGAAAGGGTGAGGGGTAGCAGATAGCAGAAACACTCTCAGCAAGGTCTCCCTCCAGGCTGCGGCTTCGTGGGGAAGGTGCCAAGCATAATTTGGAGGGATGGGATGAGCCCAGACTGGGGTCGGGAACTTGGAACTGTTAAATGGGGATTAAAGAGAAGGAGATTATGGAAATTTAAAAGTGGAAGAGTTTGGGGTTTTAACTTTTTGTTACGGCAGATTTTTAAAACTTGCATGAAAGTATTGAGAATGGCAGAGTGGGTTCCACGGATCTGTTACCCAGCTTCCAAGTATCTTAAAGCAAACTTCAGGCTGACCTAACTCATAAATTCTTTAGCAGGAATCTCTGGTAAGGAATTTCTTTTCACTGTGGCCACTGGGCCATTATCATGCCTGACAAAATCAAGAATAATTCCTTATTATCTGGGTGCACATTCTGGATTCACATGTCCCCCCCCCCTTTACTCAAGGATGTCCTCTTATACTTGGTTGGTTCAAATGAGGATCCAAACACAGTCCACACGTGGCCGTTGGCAGTTATGTCTCTTAAGTCTCTGGTCTTCAGTACAGGAGGGAAGGCTTTTGAAGCTTTTCCTGGAGATGAAAAGTTGATCAGAAAGGTGAAGGTCGTGGAGAGAAGATTAAAAGTGAGAGTGTAGGAGTTCCCTTTGTAGCTTAGCAGGTTAAGGACCCAGCATAGTATCTGTGAGGACACAGGTTCCATCCCTGGCCTCGCTCAGTGGGTTAAGGATCCAGTGTTGCTGTGAGCTGTGGTGTAGGTCACAGATGCAGCTCGGATCTGGCGTTGCTGTGGCTGTGGTGTAGGTCGGCAACCGCAGCTCCGATTCAGCCCCTAGCCTGGGAACTTCTATAGGCTGTGGGTACGGCCCTAAAAAGAAAAGGAAAAAAAATGGGAAGAGTATATGCCTGAGACCTACCTGGGAAAAGTAAGGCTGGATCAGGGGCGTTCCTAGCTCTTTTTATTGGCTTGGTCTACCTAGGGACCACCTACAGGAATATGGTTGTCTTTCTGCAGCTGTCCCACCCCTGCGTGAGGAGGCAGAGACTCAGGTCCCTGCAAGCCTCGTGTGCTCCTTTCCTGAGGAAACAGGGAGGTGCAGCCAGCAGAGCCCAGGCTCCAGTCAGCAAACAGCCAGCAAATGGGAGCAGTGGAGCTTCCATCTATAGAGAGGCCCCACTGAGGGAGATGAAGGAGCGAGGCCCTGAGTGACAGACCAGGGCGGAAGAGGAAGCGGGTGCTCGGGCGTCTGTGGCTTTCAGTGGAGGAAGGGGCTGGAGAAGTGACTCGGATGTTTGAAAAGCTGCGATCTGTTTGCAGTTTCTAGAGGAGGCCTGGTATTTAGAGCGAGTCTCTTCTTTATGCCGGGGAAGGGGGTGGCCGCCGCTTTAGCTCCCTGCTCATGTTGGTGCTGCCTCGCTCGCTCTCCCCAGTGGACTTTTTCAGAGACATTTGCCTCTGCATAAAGAAAGCCTGACTTTAGCCACAGGGCTCTGTCTTCTTCCCTCCTTTCCCAGCATTTTTCTGAGACGCTAAACATACTCCTAGGAACCTGGTCGCAATTGCTCAGACTCTCTGGTGTCACCGATGGACCCCAAGGCTGGAAGATGGGCCCTGTCTGCAGGAAGGGGAGTGTCAGGAGGAGGCAGAACATAGCTCCACTGCCCTTCACGCTCTCAACTTAATCCGCAGTGTTGGTGCCACATTCCTTCCGGGAACAGATTTCACTGCCAAGTTTATGTCTCTCTGACTTCAAGGCCTAGATGTCAGTGTCTGTGTTTGGTGAGCCTCTTAGCAACCAGTGAGGCCCATTGATCAGGAAAGGCCAGCCTGACAGGTTTATAGCCCGGGTGGCCTCTTGCTCGGAGTCGTGCTGTTTTCTGTAGCATATAGACCGGGCCCTAGAAGTGATTGCGTTCCCTCCCGTGGATGGCCTCCGGGAACGGCCCCACGTGCTGTTTTTCAGCTGGGCATCTCTGCTCAGTGGCTGGCGCTGCTTCTCGCTAATGGGACTCCCCTGACCCTCAATGAGGAGGTGACATTGGAGCAAAGAGCTGAACAAAACGACCAGGTGAACACACAAGGGAACAAGGGCAAAGACCCTGAAACCCGGGTTCCTGGACCAGCAAGCAGATCCATGCAGGGGGAGAAGATAGAGAGGAAATCAGATTGAAGAAGAATCCAGATGGTACAGGATTAGGGTCCTCGGTGAGCTTGTTGGATTCTACGGAGAGTGACAGGAAGCTACTAGAAGACTCCGATGCCAGGAAAAGGCAGATTCAGCACAGAACAGTTGCCCTCTGCCCTCTCTTGTGTCTTTTCTCCAAGTGGGATCGAGACCCAGGGCTGTGCTTGTAGAGGAGGTGAAAGGCAGTTAAGGAAATTGCTGGGCGAGCTGGGCACGACCATCGTCATCCTTTTCTCTTTCCTCTCCACCTTCCTCCCCTCCCCCTTCCCTCCTGCCCTCTTTGGCTCAAACCACGTGTCCCGGTTTGGGAGAGTGAATAGCCCCAGGCTGTCTTGTCTGCCTTCTGTGTCCAGGGGGCGTGCACTCTCCTCCCTGCTCCCTGGCCTTCCCAGGATCCCGCAACTCATCTCCTCATCTCCCACCTGCGGGCGGCCATGGTGTCGTGACCCCCCTTTCGCGGTGATCTCCGGTCTCGTGGCTCAACCCATCCAGGTGTCTGGCCTCTCACTGGTGGGAGGGAGCAGGTCCCAGGTCCTGGCACTGAATTCCAGCTTGATTCTGCTGCAGTTCAGGGGCACAGTGTACTCGCAACCCCGTTGCGTGTTCTAGGTCAGGAGGGGGTGGTGAGGAAACAACGGCAAAAACATGAAGACAATTCTCGCCATCGTTTTCCACTAGTGAAATGACTCCTCGGCAGAGCTCACCGAGATAGGTGCTGTGTATAGTAAAGGCAGACATGTATGTATTGGTCACGTTGGGGAGAGAGACATTGTTCCTCAGAAGAAGTCATGTTGGAATTGGGCTTTGAAACACACAGAGGCCTTCCTGGAGGAGGAGGGAGTTTGGGTGAACATGGAAAGGGCCTGCTGCCAGAAGATGTCAAGTCCAGAGCCACGGGGCCCGGGCCAGCCATCTGCACCTGCTTCCCCTGGTGCCTGGCACTGTGACAAAAAATAAACAGGCGGGGAGATGTGCTCGCAGCGTGGTTAGGAGACAAGACCAGCATCAGGAATCAGTGAGTCACCTTGCTTGGCAGTCACTGCGGTGCCGAAGGAGGCACTGCTGTGAGGAGGCTGTCGGAACAGAGAGAAAAATGGAGCTGGATAGGACCTCATGCATCATCCTGGGCAGTTCATTTTCTTGAGGTCACGGAGTCCTTTAAGAATCGATGGAAACTCTTGGCTCTTCTCAGAGAAGATTTGTGTCTGTACCTATACTGTAAGGTTTTTTTTTTTATTATTAGATATAATTCACATACTATAAAATTCACCATTTGAAAATATACAACTCAGTGCTTTTTATTGTATTCACAAGGTTACACAACCGTCATCACTGTCTAATTCCAGGACGTGTTCATCACCCAGAAAGAAATTTCATTCCCTTGCGTAGTCATTCCCCATTCTCCCCCCTCTGCAGCCATTGTAATTACTCATCTATTTTTTGTCCCTGTGGATTGGCCTATTCTGGACATTCTATGTAAATAGGGTCATACAGTGTGTGGCCTCTTGCGTCTGGCATCTTTCACTTCATACACTGTTTCCAGGGTTCATCTGTGTTGTAGTATTAGTAGTTTGTTCTTTTTATGAATGAATTTCCCATTCAGTTCTTCCATTGTATGGATAGACCACAGTTTGTTTGTCCCATCATCAGTTGATGCACATTTAGACTGCTTCTTTTTGGCTGTTATGAATGATGCTGCTGTGAACATTCGCGTACAAGTTTCTGCACTAAATTTTTTTTTTTTTTTTTTTTTTTGCTTTTTAGGGCCACACCCCGCGGCATGTGGAGATTCCCAGGCTAGGGGTCTAATTGGAGCTGTAGCTGCCAGCCTATGCCACAACCACAAGCCATAGCCACGCCAAATCCGAGCCACGTCTGCGACCTACACCACAGCTCATGGCAACGCCAGATAGTTAACCTGCTGAACAAAGCCCGGAATTGAACCTGCATCCTCATGGATGCTAGTCAGATTCGTTAACCACTGCACCACAACGGGAACTCCTGCACTAAAATTTGAAGACCATTTCACGAGGTTCACAGAACCCTTGCAACTACCTTGAGACATGCTTGATTTCTCAATCTAGGAAAACCTCATTTTACAAAGAGGCAGGAATTCACAAGGGAATGGACCCCTCCCATAGGAGTCTATTAAACATGTCCAGGTTTTTTGTATATGATTATATCTCAATACAGCTATTTTTAAAAAGAGGGAATGGGGAAAGGAAGGCTAGTGATAATTTATTACTATTGATTGAACAGCTCTAGGTTAAACACTTTACATCTCACATTCATTTAATTCCTAAACAAACCTGTGACAAGGATTATTTATTATCCCCATAACTCAGATGAGAAAACTGAGGCTCGGAAAAGCGATGTCAGTTTTCTTGGAGAAGTCAGGGTTTAAGCTGAGCCTGAGAGCCATCCCATCTCCTGTCACCTCCCATCAAGGCTACTGTTTCCTTCCATTTCTTCCTTCCTTCCTTTTATTTATTTATTCATTTGATTTTTTAGGGCCACACCCACAGCATATGGAAGTTCCTAGGCTAGGGGTCGAATCGGAGCTACAGCTGCTGGCCTACACCACAGCCGCAGCAACGCTGGATCTGAGCTGTTTCTGCTACCTACAACCACAACTGAACCCACTGAGCAAGGCCAGGGATCGAACCCACAGCCTCGTGGATCCTAGTTGGGTTTGTTACTGCTGAGCCATGACAGGAACTTCCCTTCCATTTCCTTTTGAATGGAGCACTAATGCCGTGTCTGCCAATAAGGCACCCATCTCGCTCAGCCCAGGACTGGCCCGGTGCACAGTAGGGATTCTAGACTCCTGGACCATGACCCTTCCCCAGAATGACCCATGATTGAAGGCCCTGCCTCCCGCTCTTCCCCTTCAGGGAGACCGAACCTCCAGCCCAGCTGTGTGCATATCTGTCTGTGGTAACAGTAGCTCAGGGGGGCCGAGGGCATCTCTGGAACGTGACATCTGGAACAGTGACCACCCTGGAATGGCATCTCTGGAGCCGTTGCTCTCAGCACGAGGTCCCGGGGTCAGGCAAAGGATGGCACCCAGTCAGGGGTTCCACAGAAAGGGTGGCTGCCATCCCAAGGCTAGCATAAGCTGCTACTCTCCGCTTTGTCTCCCAGCCGGTGGACAGCCAGCAAGCCATGGTACGCAGGGAGTCTGCGGTCAACCTGGAGAACTTCAAGAAGCAGTATGTCCGCCGGCAGTGGAAGGTGGGTCGGGGCTCAGGGGCGGCGGCGGGGTGCAGGTGGGTTCCTGGTTCCCTCTAGGGTCCCCGTGCACATTCTCACCTGGCGGTTCCTCTCCTCTCCCTCCCTCAGCTCTCCTTCAGCATCGTCTCCTTGTGTAACCACCTGACCCGCTCCCTGATGAAGAAGGTGCATCCGAGGCAGGATGAGGATCATGAGGATCGGGTGAGTAACTGCAATGCCCTGTGGTCGGGGGCGGGGGTAGGTGGGAGTAGGTTTCCTGCGGGGCCGTGCACTGTGTGAGCAGCGGAGGCCGCATGTTTAGGGACCCCCTGCGGTGGTGCTGGGAGGGGGACGCTCCACGGGGCCAGCTTGAGCCTCTGGAGGATTTCAAATCCTTTCTTGGGTGGCGTTCAAGGGCACCGCTGCTGCCACCCATCACCCCAGCCTTCCCCTGAGGCTGCCAGAGCCCGTGGGATAATGAGACTCCCATGGGCAACCAAAATCGGTCGCTGACAATCCCAGGTTCTGTTCTAGAATGCAAGCTTTACATTCATTTGTCAATTTTTCAATTTCTGTTTTGCTCTAGATTACCGATAACAATAAAAAACCAAGAGTCTTTAGCTGGATATCTTATTTTTCATTGCCTTGTTAAAGCTGTATACATTTAAAATGAGAGACTTGGAATATACTGCTCAAGGGCATGGCCTCTGAAACCAGGCTGCCAGGATTCAAATCTGCCAATTACTAACTGTGTGACCTCAAGGAAATTGTTTAACATCTGTGCCACAATGTCATTATTTGTAAAACGGGGTTAACAGTAGTTCCTACTCATAGGGTACTCATAGGATTATGTTTAGAGCCTGGCATTTTAAGTGCTCAGCTATTATATTGTTGTTTAAAATCCTCATGTTGGAGTTCCCATCATGGCTCAGAGGTTAATGAATCTGACTAAGAACCATGAGGTTGCGGGTTCGATCCCTGGCCTTGCTCAGTGGGTTAAGGATCCGGCGTTGCCGTGAGCTGTGGTGTAGGTTGCAGATGCAGCTCAGATCCCACGTTGCTGTGGCTGTGGTGAAGGCCGGCGGCTACAGCTCCTGTTAGACCCCTAGCCTGGGAACCTCCACATGCCGCCTGTGTGGCCCTAGATAAGACCAAAAAAAAAAAAAAAAAGATCCCCATGTAGACTCAAACTCCTCATGTAGACTGTAGTGCCAGGAGTTCCCTTCATGGTTAATGAACCCAACTAGGATCCATGAGAATGCGGGTTCAATCCCTGGCCTCGCTCAGTGGGTTGAGGATCCCATGTTAATGTAATGCAGGTCAAAGACTCGTCCTGGATCCCCATTGCTGTGGCTGTGGCGAAGACCGGCAGCTGTAGCTCCGATTCGACCCCTAGCCTGGGAACCTCCATATGCCGCAGGTGCGGCCCTGAAAAGCAATAAATAAATAAAATAAAATAAAATGCAGTGCCAGTGCTACAGAATGCAGCATGAATACTGCAGCTGGTTGAGGTTCCCTGACGCCCCCCCGCCACTGCTCACCGGGGGGGGGGGGGAGGTGAGGCCCCAGGAGTGTCCAGGATGGTGCAGATCAGGACAGAGCATGACTTGCTGCTCAGGAGGAAGCTGGAAGGCAGCAGGCTGAGGCGGATGGGCTGTTGGCCGGCGGCAGCCTTGGGGCGCATAGCTGCCACCCACCCCGGCCCCCCGCAACCCTCCAGGCTAAGCTCTTCTTGGTTCTTGGTCTTATCTGGAACCCGAAGATTTATGGCTCCAAAAGCCTGAAACAGTTGTGCAGCCGTGTCCCTTCTCTGGCTGCCTTCCTCATCTGCTGTAAAAGGGACTGGACTTACTGCCTCTGAAAATCCCTGTTAATGACCAGCAGACTTTCCCCCAGCTTAATTTTTTATTGTTTGGCTCTGACTCCTGCTAAAAAAGTTGCTGTTCAGCAGAGCTTGGGTTCTTTTTATTATAGCCGGGCTTGATCCGGGATGTATTTGGCTCAAGTTGATCTTGATCTTGGATTTCCAGCTGGCTCAGACCAGGGGAAGGAGAGAGGGCCGGGAAGGCACACGGCTGACGGTGGGCATGCCTTTCAGGCTGAGTTGCCCTGATACAACGCTGGCCATTGGGGAAGAGGCACAGAGAGTAACTGAAAAGAATGTAAAACTCTTTCCTAGTTTTTGTCCTTGTGCAAACATTTAAAATAGTCCTCTTTTTACTTAAACACTTGGCATCATCAGCTCAGTGGCTCACCCTGCAAGAGGAAAAGCAATAGGTCCGAGACATCTATTATACAGTTTTCCCAAAGGCACTTTCCTGTATTAAAAAAAAAAAAAAGAGAGAGAGAGAGATCCTGTTGTGGCTTGGCTGGGCAAGAACCCAAGATCGTGTCCTTGAGGGTGCAGCTTTGATCCCTGGTCTTGCTCAGTGGACTAAGGATCCGGCATTACCGTAAAATGCAGAGTAGGTCACAGATGTGACTCGGATCCATCGTTGCTGTGACTGTGACGTAAGTCAGCAGCTGTAGTTCCAATTCTACGCTAGGAACTTCCATATGCCACAGGTGCAACCATAAAAAGAAAAAGAGGTTCTTTTGTTGAGGAAGCATTAAAATGGAACATCTGACAATAGATCTTTTCATGACTCACGTAAGTCTTTCTGAATTAGTACTTCTCTTAATAGTTTGAAAAAATTTTTTTTGACTGTACCTGCCACATGATGTAGAAGTTGCTGGGCCAGGGCTCGAACCTGCGGCACTGCACTGACAATGCTGGATCCTTCACCTGCTGCACCGGAAGAGAACTCCAGTAGTTTAATAATTTACTTAGATCCTTGTGGCCTGAATGAAAAGGGCATGGGGACTGCCAGGGTGACCGCCTTTGCTCTGGCTTGGCCAGATGGGAACTGATGGACCATGCTTTACTCTTTTTTTCTCTTTCATAAAAATGGAGCACAGAAGCCATTTCCCTGGAAGGTCTGCATGTCAGGGCTGGCGGAAGGTGCAGCCTAAGCCAGTCAAAAAAGAGGGGGTGTAGCGAGGTGGCCTTCACAGCTTGGGGAGGTCCCTGTGGCTACCCTCCCCCATTCTCCCCAGTCCGAGTTCAGGAGACTCATCAGCCCACAGACCAGCTATCCAAGTGGTCTCAATTATGTGGCAGCCACAAAGGCCACCACGTATAATTTTCATTATTATTATAACTTAGCCTCTCCTGGTGCCTGATTTCCCCTCGACGCTCTGCCTGCATTCCTTCCTCCGGGGAAGGAGGCCTCAAGCCAGTTGGTCTGGCCCCATTTCAGGTCCCCCCACACACACCCCCATCCTGCCCATCCCTGGTCTCTGGACAGAGCGACAGGATTCCACTCAAGGTCCACCCCCCTGCTTTACAGGCCCCCGACCCAGGAGCATCAGCTCAGGTCCCCTAGCATGACTCCACTCCTGGTACCTTATAACCCTCTTGCCTTGGGTCTCTCTTTTTTTCTTTTTTTGCAGAGGAATTGTGAGAGTGACACGGAGGAGGAGGTGGCCAAAAGAAAAGCCCTGCACCCCCGGAGGAGGAGCAGCACCTCCTAACTGGCCCAGCTCGAGGTAGCCACCAGGGAGGCCCAGGCCCAGCAGGGCCCCTTTCCCTGTGAACTCTTGGACTCCGCTTGTCACCAGCACCCAGGCATTCTGCATCCCTGAGCACTTTTCAAGAGAGATGGGCATGCAGGATTCAGGAGCATTTGCAGGGGAGCCAGGAGACCCTGGGAGCTGCAGCCATCTCCTACGGGGGACCCTCCAGCACTCCCAAAGCTCTCAGTGCTCCAGATCGGCTTTCGCCTGTCTGCCAACCTCAGAACCTGGGCTGCGGGTGTGGACCTAAGGGAAATGACTATCGTCATCATCATCGTGGGTGAAGGTCAGATTCAGGCAGCTTTCATCACAGGATAAGGGAGTTCAGAACCAGCCTGGTCAAAAATTACACCAGGAAGACAGAGGCCTCCCCTGTGGGAACAGGATAAGGAGCGAAGCAAATCTTGGGGTATAAGGGACCGATCCTGTGACCTTCCAGAACCCACATGGAGTCTCACATTTTCTAAAGCAGCCCACTATGTTGTCATTTTTTTTTTCACTTTTATTAAACTTCTGGTTTACTACTGCCTGGCTTCTTTGCTGGCGATCCTCATCTGATTTCCTTTAGCTCAGGTGCCTGTGACTCTAGAAAAGCACCCAGAGTTGGGATGTTGAATGGTCAGCACCTCGGAAGGTCGTACTGAACCGCCCACTGGAGACTGCGGGTGCCTACCTTCCACATCCTTCCCTAAAGGTGACATCAGCCCCAATATCAGCATACGATGCCAGTATTCCCTCTGCCACTACTGCTCTCTCCCCCCCTGCAGTGGGCTGGGTGGTATCTTCCAACCTGTAGAACCATAGAATATTTGGAGACAGATCTTTAAAGAGGTAATTAAGGTAAAATAAGGTCATCGAGGTGGACCCTATTTCAATATGACTGATGCCCTTATAAGAAGAGCGATCAGGACACAGAGGAAGAGACATCAAGAAGGCGGCCGTCTGTAAGCTAAGGAGAGAGCCCGCCAAAGAAACCAACGCTGCAAAGACCTCCGTCTCAGACTTTTGGCCTCCGGGACTGTGAGAAAACTAATTTCTGTTGTTGAAGCCACCCTGACCGGGCTGCTTTCATAAGGCAGTTCTAGAAAACTAATACACCTGCCAACTGTGGCCAAGATACGGGCTTTTTGAAGATGTGGATGGAGAAGGTCAAAGAAGGACCATGGGGAGAAACAACAGGAAAAAGAGATAACCTGGACCCTTGAGTGAATATGGCAAGAGAACCTTAATGACATGGAAGCCTGCATTCCAGGCCAACAGAATGGTGGTGCCAAGCAGAAACCCAAGAGAAGACCCTTGGAAGCCAGAAGTTAAAAAGGTCAGGACGAGGGAGTTCCCATGGTGGTGCAGTGGAAACGAATCCGACTGGGAACCATGAGGTTGTGGGTTTGATCCCTGGTCTCGCTCAGTGAGTTAGGGATCCTGCATTGCCATGAGCTGTGATGTAGGTCTCAGATGCGGCTCAGATCCTGCATTGCTGTGGCTGTGGTGTAGGCCGGCAGCTGTAGTTCCGATTTGACCCCTTGCCTGGGAACCTCCATATGCCAGCGGGTGTGGCCCTAAAAAGCAAAAAAAATAAAAACAAAAATAAAAAAAGGTCGGGGGTGAGGCATCAAGGCTGAGAAACTACGTGGGAGGAAGTGGAAAGAAATGGAGAGAGCTTTCGGAGGGCAAATGCAGGAAAGCATGCCAGGAAGGAGGGAGCGGAAGAAAATAAAGGCAGAAAGGACAGGGCCCAGAGAGAAGGGGAGTCCTCCTTTCCCTCTGTTAGCAGCGAGTTTTAACCGCACTGTGTGAGAGAGTTAGTGCAGCTGCCGTCATCCAGTGGCTGGATCCAGAGCATCATGGCCCCACGGGAATAGAAAGGTAGCCCAGTTTCAGAAAACAGTCCCGCCGGAAATGGAGTGACCTTCAAGCTTTGTTGAAGAAAGCTCTGCCTTTGCTCTGGAATTCTTGGCTGTCCCAGGTCTCAGGAGGACCCAGCTCCACGCCTCCCTCCAGCCTTGGGAGAATAGTTGAGGCTGAGAGCCGCTTGCTGTGGTCAGGGCCCCTGGGTCCTGGCTGTGGCTGGTCACATAAGTCAGCAGGGAGCGTTCTGGAACAAGGGCTCTCTGGGAGCTCCTAGGAAGTGAAGTGTGGCAGCAGGTAGGGGATGGCCCTCCTAGGAAGAAGAGCTGTGATTGGCTTTGAGCAACGCAGTCTTGAGTTCCCCATCATGACAGAAGGGTAAGCTTTTGAAACTTTTCTGACTCCACCACTAGATTTTCCTGCAGAGGAAATTGAAGCTGAGAGAGGGGAAGTGACTAGTTCTGCTTCACCCAGCAAATTTGTGGCAGTGTCTGATGAAAGCCCAGACTTACTGACGCCTCGGACGGTACTCCCTTCTTCAGCCTGATCAACTGCGGGAGACCTTTCAGGAAATGGGTGGACTGCATCATTTTGAACAAGTTTTCATCCATCCTTTACTGTCGTTTGCCTTGTCGCTCATTTCTGGAAATGGGAGAAATGGCCATTGCTTCTTTCCATCTTTTCATGGTTCCTAGTCGGATTCGTTAACCACTGAACCACAAAGGGAGCTCCTTTTTTTCCATCTTTTCAAAGAGCAATGCCTCTGAGCAGGGACAGCTCGGCAGCTAACCTCTATGGGTGAACCGATACTTACTGGGCTCCCACTGTATGCCTAGGATGGTTCTAGATGCCAGGGTTAGGACAGCGAACAGGACAGACAGACTCCCTTGCAGTCCGCATTCTGTAAGTTCTGGAAATCCCGGACTCCATCTTCCCCATAGACTGCGCTTCCTGCCCTCTATCTGGGTTATTTAAAGCCCTGTTAACAGGGTCCTCCTCAGCCTAGTTCCCTGGGGTTTAATGGCATCCGCTGGGTTTCTCGAATCCCTCAGGAAGCACAAGGCCAGGCAGTGGGCAGAGGGGGGACTTTGAGGATGAACATCCTTTGAGGATGACCTTGACATCCAGTAGCCCAAAGGCAAGCATCCTTTCCACTCCTATTCAGGGCCCTGGTCCCTGGGGCCTCTCGCCTGGCAGATGGCTGGGTCCCTCCCGGTGTGAGGGGGAGTGGAACGGCTGGCCCGGGGGACCCAGGCGTGTTGGATTAGTTTTAAAGAAGGTTCTGTTGACCAGCTGACACCCCAAGGCTGAAAGAGACCGGTGTGCAAATGGAACATCGCCTCAGGTGAAAGCCGTGCTCAGTTAAAAGGCAGTCTTCAAAGAATCCCAGGGCGCCCTGCCCCTGACTGTTTGCCCGTGTGTTTGCAGGATGCTGCATTAATATTTCAAAGGCATATGTAAGTATTTCAGTGCTCTGCATTTCAATGTCAATCTCACTGGCTTTCCCGACTCCAAATTTAGATTTCATTTGCCTTTTCCAGTAGCCTGCTTATTTGCTGAAAACCTTATTTTATTTTTTATTTTTCCATTATAGCTGGTTTACAGTTTTCTGTCAGTTTTTCAACTGTACAGCATGGTGACCCAGTTACACATATATATATAGATTCATCACAAGTGATTAGACATAGTACCCGGTGCTATACAGCAGGATCTCCTTGCTTTTCTATCCCAAAGGCAATAGTCTACATCTATTAACCCCAGACTTCTGGACCATCCCACTCCCTCCCCCACCCTCTTGGCAACCACAAGTCTGTTCTCCAAGTCCATGATTTTCTTTTCTGTAGAAAGGTTCATTTGTGCAGTATATTAGATTCCAGATATAAGTGATATCATATGGTATTTGTCTTTCTTACTTCACTTAGTATGAGAGTCTCTAATTCCATCCATGTTGCTGCAAATGGCATTATTTTATTCTTTTTTGTGGCTGAGTAGTATTCCATTGTGTATATACCACATCTTCCTAATCCAATCATCTGTCGATGGACATTTGGGTTGTTTCCATGTCTTGGCTATTGTGAATAGGCTGCAATGAACATGCGTGTGCAAGTGTCTTTTTCAAGGAAAATTTTGTCCAGATATATGCCCAAGAGTGGAATTGCTGGGTCATATGGTAGTTCTATGTATAGTTGAAAACCTTATTTTGGAAGCAGATGAAGGCCATCCCAGAAGAAGTGAACCACAAAATCTCTATGAAACAAACAAAGTAGGTACTTGTGAAAAGAGCTAAACTGAGGACTGGGATATCACAAGGAATTTCATCTGGCCCAGGCAATAAGACCTTTTCATCCGGTTCCCAGCTTGATGTCATCCTGATGTTGTTCTCGTCACTGTTGCTGCACCCCAAAGAACAACTGTTCTTGGGGCGGGGGGGGGGCTCTGCTGAGAAGATCCCATTCTAAGCAAACCTTAATAGGCTTAGAGATGAGAGCAGCTGAAGAGCTGTAAACAATGGTTAATTGACATTTCGAAAAGGAGAGACACAGTTGGTGATGTTTCACTAATCATTTCTGTTTTTCCCTTTCTCCTACTCGTTCCTTTTTCCTTCCCCCTCCATCCATTAACAAGTCATAATATGTGGCTGAAGTCCATACTTTAGTACCGTCTTATTGAATAACATTCGTGTTCCCAGTTCTTGATCTAAAAAGCAGTTGGGTATATTATCTAGGGAGAAATAATTTTGGAAGTATTTCCCCCCTTGTGGATCAGTGATCCCCCACCTCCGAGCCAGAAAAGAAAAAAAAGGTTCATAGTCATTTTTAAAAACCTGTTCTACAATAGGAACGTTATAGGTACATCTTATTTAATCCTCTTTGTAAACCCGTCAGGGAGATGAAAGCTCTGCTTCTTTAGATGAGGAAGCTGAGACTCCGTGGAGTTAAGAAATTTGCATGCAATCATGCAGCTGGATTCCAGCCCAGTTTTGCCTCCTCTCAAATGCACAGTGTTCTCCACTTCCGGAGAGGCAGCATAGCAGGAACCAAACATCCTAGAGAAGGAGAAACAGCGTGATGCTCGTTTTACAAAACTCAGAAACCGTACCTGAGGGATACATGCCAGTGTGATAAAATGATATTTTAAAAGCCAGGCAGTAATTACACTCAAATTCAAGGTGACGCTTATCTCCGGCAGCTGAGCTAGGGAAGAGGACAAGGGTGGGCACTAGGTGGCTGGCGACATCCTGGACAACACTGAGTTCACGACAGGCTCATGGGAGTTCACTGTATCATTATGCTTTCTCACTTCTGTTTTTCATTTATCAGATATTATTTTTAAATAATAAAAGGAGGAAATGAGGTGAAAAAACCAACCCTGATGGTCATGAGATGCCGCGGTGGACAGGACGTGGAGGCTGCGTGGTGATGGTGCCCGAGTGTGCTTCTCTCTTCAAGCCTTCAGAGTGGGCTTTTCTCTGGGTTCTCTTACAGAGGTCCCCATGCCACTGTGAGAGAATGCCCGGGCCAGATTCTTATTTCCATTTTAAAGAGAAGGGGTAGAAAATCGGCTGTGCCTTCCAGCTCACCTCCCCAGTCACCACCTCCCCTTGCACTTTGCCTAAGGACGCTGGTCTGAGGACATCTTCCTGGCGACTGCACCACGTTTGCCAGCTCGCACTCTGTGTCCTCCTGTCTCTCTGAGCTTAGTCCCAGAGGCCATCAGCCCATTTCCCTGCTCATTTTGAATTCAGAGAAGGTAGTCCCGTGTCTTTCCTCAATTCCCTTTCCTAGAAGTTTTTTTTTTTTCTCTTTTAGGGCTGCACTGCAGCCTATGGAAGTTCCAAGGCTAGGGGTTGAATTGGAGCTGCAGTTGCCGGCCTACACCACAGCCATGGAGACGCTGGATCTGAGCCGTGTCTGCAAACTACACCGCAGCTCACGGCAACCCCGGATCCTTAACCCACTGAGGGACTGAACCCAAGTCTTCACGGACACTAGTCGGACTCATTTCCGCTGTGCCACAATGGGAACTGCCCCCTTTCCGAGTTCTTAACAGTCCCTGGTATATTTCACTGCTTCACCAAAGGGCCTGGCACTTTTCTGCTATTGGGTCTTGATGTTGTCATTATCGTTTCTGGGCCTCGGTTTTCTCATCTGTGCAATGATGATAATAATTGCAGTGTTACTTGCCATGGGCACCTCGTTAAGACCAACTTCATAAAGGAGGTCCGTCAGATTTGAAGAACTTGGCCAACAGGGGGATGTATATTTACAAAATTTAGTTGCACGCCGAGACCATAGGCATAACGAGCAACTCTGAGAAACGTAGGAGAAGAACCGCGGCCCCCAGTGGTTCTCACCACTCATGCCCTAGACTCCGGGCAGAGGGCTCGCAGTGCCCAGGGCACACCTCCTACCTGAACCTCTGCCTCCCTGACACACCCGCGTCATGCCTGGTTCTGCACAGACACTCGGCAGTGATTTGTTAAACAGAAGAGAAATCAGAACGAGTCTTCCTCCCGCGATCACGGGAGGCTCTCAGCTGGCCGTGTCATCCCGCCCCCTCCGGAGGGCACCTGCTGGGGACGAGACCGGAGGCAGGAGCCCTGCTGGGGTCCGGGCGCTGAGAGGGAGGCTTGCCGTGCTTTGCCTTTTCGTTCAGGACAGCGAAGCTCACCTCAAGGGGCATCCCAGCTCTTTGAAGAAGTAAATGCAAGACTCAGACTATTTGCCCCCCTACCTTGTTTCCTTCTTTTGTTATTTAGGATGCTGTATTTTGTTATTTAGGATGCTGTATTAGCTTGCTAGGGTGGCCATAACAAAATGCCACAGACTGGGTGGCTTAAACAACAGAAATTAATTTTCTCACGGCTTGTAGATGACCAGACTTCTCCCTGTGACTTGATCTGTCATATTGGATTAGGGTCCACCCATAAGACCTCATTTTACATGAATGACATCTTGAAGGAGGTCATTTACTTCCAGATACAGTCCCATGATGAGGTCCTGGGATTAGGACTTGGGCAGAAGAATTGGGGCGGGGGAGGGGGAGGTGGAAGGCCCAGTTTGGCCGATAACAAACATTTGTTTTAAGAATTATTTGAGTGTTTCAGGAGCTCCTGTCGTGGCTCCGTGGAAACAAATCTGACTAGCACCCGTGAGGACGCAGGTTTGATCCCTGGCCTCGCTCAGCTGGGTTAAGGATCTGGCGTTGCCGTGAGTTCTGGTGTAGGTCACAGACACAGCTCGGATCTCACGTTACTGTGACTGTGGCATAGGCCGGTGGCTACAGCTCTGATTCAACCCCTAGCCTGGGAACTTCCATATGCTATGGGTGCAGCACTAAAAAAGACAAAAAAAAAATTGATTTTTTTGATGTCTGCCTTCTCTTGTGGGCGATAAGCTCTGTGAGAGCAGGGCTGCGTCTCTCTGATGCCGAGTTGTGTCTGTGGGTGCTGAGCAAGTATTTATGGACTGAGTTAGAGAATGACTTGTTTCCTTGGTTGATCCAAAATGGCAAGGAGAGTTGCAGGACCTCAAGCTGGCAAGAAGCCAAAACGCTAATGGCGTTCCTGTTTCCCGGGGGCCTGCTCACTGTAATATGCATTGGTGCCGAAAGCCTTCTATGGGTCAGACTTTCGTCTGGACTTGAAAAATGATTAAGCTTCTGATAAGAGAAGGGGAAAGAAGGTCCGGGTTGGTGTTCTGTGTGCTTGTCCTTACTTCCCATGACTGGACTTCGGAAAGTCACCAAATGAAAGAGTGAAACCTCTTTTCTGGGTGTCGAATTAGTCGTGTGACGAATCTGGAGTGTGCCAATTCTCCCTGCCTCTAGACATCGTGACCCTGGTTCCAGGTCAGAGAGCCAGAAGCCACCTGTTGGGGTTGGAAGAGATGTTCAAGGTCAGGTATAGAGAACAGATCTGACTCTGGACGAGTCCTTTAGAGGAGAGTGTGTATGTGTGTTATGTATGTGCTTCTGAGTGTTTCTAAATATCTGTGTGTGTGCATCTGCTTCTGTGTGTGTATATTTGGATGTGTGTGTGTGTCTGTGCACACACACATGTGCACACACATTCCTGGATGTGACTGAGTTTTCTGTGTGTGTGTCTCTTTGTTTCTCTGTGTGTGCATCTGCCTACGTGTCTAGGTGCGGGCGTCTCTCTGTGTGTGTATACCTGGGTATCTGGTTTTGCCCCAAAAGGACTTATGGGGAAGTGCCTCTGGGCCCAGGCTTTGCAGCATCTGTTTTGCTGCTGTCAGACCTTTGAGGCTGGTCTATTTGACTTTCCAGGGGACAGAGGTGAGAACAGCCGCATCTGCTGAGTCATAAGGATGTGGCCTGTATGTGTTCACAGTTGGACGTATCACCTTTCAACGGAGGGGAAATTTCAGATGTGCTGGCTGACCCTGCAGTCTTTCAGAAGGTCAAGACCTCAGCCAGCCCCAGGGAGGAGTGGAAATGAGAAAGCTCAGGAGACGTAGAAGTTGGCAGGAGGCAAGCCGAGCCCTGGGTGTTTCCCCAGCTGGGTACCCTGGGTCATGGCTTTCTCAGACTGTTCCAATAACCAAGCTGATAGCACTGAAACTGACTGACAGATGCTTCCTGGTCAGGCAGGAAGCCAGGGTAGACGGTCTTAAAACGTACAAACCAGAGAACTTGCTAAACTCTTACAGTCAGGGCTGGCCCCGGAGGCCCCACCGGGTCATGAGTCCAGACTCTAGAAAATCCTTCTCCTCCCTCTCCATTCCCACCAGCCAAGAGATAAACAAAAAAACACCGCAATAGTATGCTTCTTCACGATACAATCATTAAGTCTTGCAAGCTTGTCTGATTTTAAGCAGTAATTTTCCCCCAGGGATGGCGGGGGCAGGAAGCCTCCGTAATGGCTTCTTGACTGGAATGGGTTTCACAGGTTCTTTTCCAAGAGAACATAAAGAATAAAGGCAGTTGGATTTCCTGTCTTGGTATAGCCGAAATGAATCCAACTAGGAACCACGAGGTTGCAGGTTTGATCCCTGGCCTTGCTCAGTGGGTTAACGATTCGGCGTTGCCGTGAGCTGTGGTGTAGGTTGCAGATGCAGCTCGGATCCTGGGTCACTGTGGCTATTGCGTCGGCCAGCGACTACAGCTCCGATTAGACCCCTAGCCTGGGAACCTCCATATGCGCAGGTGTGGCCCTAAAAAAAAGAAAAAAAAGCCAAAAAAAGAAAAAGAAAAACAAATACGTAGACAAATATGAAAAAGATGGTCTGTGTCTTCAAACAATACAAAGGCTGGTGGCAAGGACAGGGCAGGATGAAATAGTGGTTAAGCTGTGAGCTGAGGGAGGGATTCTGAGTGATGGCGGGAGACCTAGAGGAGGTGACATCTGAAACAGGCTTAAGGGAGAAGGGGACTGATGGATGCGGAAGACACCTGTGGAGTCCAGGGCAGGAAAAGCCTGGGCGAAGACACAGAGGCAGGAGAGAGCAGAGTCTCTCCTGAGGATGGGGGGCGGCCTGGTGGGGTGGGGACCTGGTGCGAGGGGAGCTGTGGGCTGGGTCACAGACGGGCTTGAACCCAGACCTGGGCCTCTATACAGTGGGCCAGAGGGAGGTCCAGAGGTTTTGTGAGACTTCATCAGAGCTGTGATTTACAACCGTGATTCTCACTGGGTGTCCCCCGTCCGGAAGCATCAACATCACCTGGGACATTCTTGTTAGAAAGGCAGCTCTGGGGGTGGGTTCTGACCACCTGCTCCAACAAGGCCTCGGGTGATTCTGATGCACCGCTTCAGAAAAGCAGCCCCGAGAGCTGAGGGAGAGACAGGTGAGGCGCGGGGAGTCCGGAGGGAGAGAGCCGTCAGGGCCGGTAGAATCACCTGAGTGGGGCCGGAAGCGGCCTGTCCGGCGGAGGAAGCCGGAAGCGTTAGACACACTTGAGTTTCAGTGTGAACCGCAGCAAGGGACCTGCCTTTCCTGGGCTTCAGCTTCTGCATCTTCAAAAGGGAGTCGCAGCTGGAGAAGGTAGGAGATTGCCAGCGAGGGTTTCAGCTCGCCCGGGGCTGAAGGGTTTCCTGGGGCTCCGGACTTGCAGCGCTAAAGCCAGGAGCGTCCAGGGCAGAGGGGGCGGTTGGTAACCCTACGCCCTACATGGCACCGAGAAAGAAGTACTGCTCGGGATCCTACAGAGCGAATGCACTGAGGGGAAAGCTGCTGAGGGGCCCAGGGCCCATTCTAGAGCACTTCGGTGGCGGCTCAAGTTGCCAGTCCCTCTTGCCACCATTTCTGGTGCCCTTTTGGCAGGAGCGCCTCCCGCAGGCCTGTACCTCCGTCTGGCTCTGGAGTCCGGCAGAAAGGGAGATGGGGCCCAGGCCAGGCAAGGGCACAAGGCTGGCTCCCGTGGCCATGTTGCCGACCTGGTGCTGAGGTCACATGTAATACAATATGGCCGGAGCCTCCCAGCCACTGCTGATGCTGCTGGAGGCTGAAAATACCCAGTGCCCTGGCCTGGGCACCTGGCTGACTCTTCTGGGCTGGGATTCAGGGGAGTGGCTGTAGTGTCTATTACTCCAGTAGTCTGGTCTCAGTTGGGTTCTTGCCACCACAGCCAGGGGTCTCCAGGGTGGGGTGGCCCCCTAACGTTCCTACAGCTGAGTTTTTAAAAACAGGGGCCTAAGGTGGAAACACCTGAAAGCAAGGCTGGCTAAGGAAGCTTTCTCAGAAAGGTGAGGCAGCTTCTGAAGATCCCAAGGAACCTCAACATGTGTCTTTCTGGTCCATGCACTCACCCATGGACCAATCATGGGAACCCGGAGGGATTAAGGGCTTTGTTTAGGCTGAGACCCAGGATCTCAGAGCTTGCGGCAGAATCAGCTTCCTCCAAAACTGTCAGGGGGAACCTGAGGTCATTGTCAAGAGAAGGAGAACAGCAGAAACGAATCCGACTAGGAACCATGAGGTTGCGGGTTCGATCCCTGGCCTCGCTCAGTGGGTTAAGGATCTGGTGTTGCTGTGAGCTGTGGTATAGGTTGCAGACGCGGCTCGATCTGGTGTTGCTGTGGCTCTAGTGTAGGCCGTCAGCTGTAGCTCCGATTAGACCCCTAGCCTGCGAACCTCCATATGCCGTAGGTGCAGCACTAAAAAGATCAAAAAAAAAAAAAAAAAAAGAGAGAGAGAGAGAAGGGAAACAGATGTCGGCAGTGTCTTTAGGATTTTCTTAGTATCATGTCATCTATAACAGGGATGGTTTTGCTTCTTCTTTTCCAACTTGGATTCCTTTTATTTCTTTTTCTTCTCTGATTGCCGTGGCTAGGACTTCCAAAGTGGTGTTGACTAATAACGGTGAATGTGGACCTCTTTGTCTTGTTCCTAATCTAAGCAGAAAGGAAGATATTGGGAGGGACCAAACGTCTCCCTCATTCTCTTCTACTCTCCCGATGGTGCTCTTCACCTCCTTTGGCTGCTCGGATGCTTTCAGGGTTGTTCTCATGAGTAGATTCTCTGGTGGTCATATGGGGCTCCCCACTCACAGTATGTACCCACAGCTACCCAGGAGACAGGCCTGCGGCAGCCTCCAAAATCTGCAGGCCCTGCCCACCTGTAGCCCTCTTCCTTGGAAAGAAGCTTCAAATCCAGGCAGGAGACACTCCCTTCAGGTGTGCAGCTACTGGATTTGAAGTCGAGCCAAGCCTCTAGATCTGAATCCCAGTTCTAGCACCTTCTTGGTGCAGTGACTTTTAGCAAGAAACTAAGCCTCACTTTCCCCTCTTGTAGAAGTGGGGATAACGTTGTGTTCTGTGCGCTGTTGTGAGAATTAAATTGAATAAGTGAATGCATGTGAGCTGACAAGGTCAGTGCCAGGCACAACACGCCCAGAAAGTGGCTGCTGCTGCAATAACCGTGCTTCTTGTTGATACCATACTAAAAGAATAAGAACAAATACATAAATGAGGAAAGTGGAGCAAAAGGGAAAGAAGACTCTAGACTCTTTGCAGTATGTCTGCCCTTAATGACCAAACCACTCTGGTGATTGTGCGTTTGTGGTTGGCAGCGGGTGTAGCGTGGAGGGGCCACGCCTCTTATTACTGAGAGGCCACGCCTCCTGGGCCTCTCTGCGCCGTGGGCGGGGCCTGCACTCTCCACAAACCGGGTTAGTCAGGGCGCCTCAGTGCGGCGCCGTGGGGCATCGTCTGCTTTCCACACACGTGGCCTCACCCCTGGAACCAAGCGCCCTCGCATGACCATCACCAAACACCAAGCTGGCCCTCTTCCTACCTACCCGTGCCAGGGGCAGCTGGGATTGGAGAAGTATCGGTGATAGTGGCCTCGCTTGTCATATGGCAGCCATGTGCCAGGTGATTTGCATATATTAAGGTTTCATAACAATCCTGAAAAAGAGCCAATGTCCCCGTTTCACAGATGAGGAAAACCAAGGCTCAGAGAGGCGAATGACTTTTCTAAGACCTTAAACTAACGGGAGCGTTTGAATCCATATCCGGTTCTCTCTGGCTGCAAAGTCCAACTGCTCTCCACCACGCAGCAGGGAGAAAGAGACCCGAGGTCCTGATCATTGACTCCTGTGGGACAGGTAAGTGGCTCCCGTGATGGTCCTCAGTGTCCTCACCAGTGAATCAGGTGATGTCTAAGGTCAGAGTTCTGTTCTCTTGGCATCTGATTTCTTGGAAGCTCTCTGCTGCCGTGGGTGCAGAGCACAGCGAGGACAGAACTGTGACACAGGCGACCACGGTATTTCCTATTTCTTCTTATGAGTCTCATCCTCTGGCCAGGCTGGTGTCTTCCTACCGGCAGACAGCTTTGAACCCAGGAGTCACCCCACCAGGCTGCTTTGCCATGTTCTCCCAACATTGCTGCCCACAGCCTCCGACAGGGCATTTTCAGTCTCTGCCAGGTTCTGCCATCTCTGAGAAGACCCAGCGTGGAGGCCAAGATATGTATCCGAATTAAGGGGTGAGGAGCTAATGGGCTTTTAAATTACATTTTACAAGAATCTTTTGGAAGCAGTGTCCTAACCCAAAAGAGCAAGTAGCCAATTTCGTAACTTCATGGGTGTCTGTCAGAGTCCCTCAACCCCCTGCACATTCATCGTGGTTTTTGCTCTACTGGGCCCTCCCCCTAGACCACGCACTGCCTGACCTTGCTCCCTGGCCAGCGGAAGTGCTTAATAGAGCACTGGCCACCATACCCAGGGGGTGCGTGGACCTGGATCTGACCCTGCTTGTGGGAACAGCGGCCACTTCCTGAGCTCCCTCCCCATCTCAGTCAGGCTGGGAATTTATTCCTTAGTAGCTAAAGAAGCAATAGGAAGGTGGGGGGAGGGAGGCAAAGTGTTTAGAAATTTTAGAAACAGACAGATCTCCTGTGTTCCCAATGCTGAGACCTTGCAGCGCTTGCTGGAAGCACTTTTTTCTGTGTGGCCGCATAAAAGCTCCGAAGAGCCAGTCTACCCTCTGTGGGGCAGGGGAGTAAATTTGTCAAGAAGTATCCAGAGGGAAGAGAATGAACATTTATCAAGTTCCTGTTGTGCTTAGGTGTTCTTGGTTAGCGTGCAGGCTTTATCTGACTTCTACCTGTACTCATTTTGACAGATGAGGAAACCGAGGACCTGAAAGTTCAGGCCATATGAGATAACAAAACTAGTACATGGTGAAGCCTGGGTCTGAACACAGATCTAACTTTAAAGTCCATGTTTTCTGTGCTCTGACAGGCTGACTTTGGGTGGATCCTTGGAACACAGAGACTGTGGAACAGTAGGAGCTGTGGCTCATTCCAGTGAGGACCCAGACAAGAAGCCCTGGAGGCCAACTTTGTGCCCATTGGAGCCACACCCCACCCCCACCCTGGGGGCCTGGGCCCTACTGCCCTGTGGCCTGCTCTGAATTTCCTGGGCATCCCCACAGACTTTTTTTGAGATGCTTGGAATCATGTCTGACTAAGACCACCAGGTGGCGCAGTGTAGGCTGTGGGACCTTGACTCCCGGAACTAAGGCTCAGCCAGTTCTTGAGGCTCTCCTGTGACAGACTAGTATTCCCTCTCCTGAGAGGTCCCTGGAGAACTCTAAAAATATAAGCCTAATCCTTGAGGATCTGGTTTGATATTCTGGATTGGGTTCCTGGAATCTGCCATTACTTTAAAATGGCCCTTTTGATTTTCTGAATTGGTGAATTTGAATTCACATGGTCCAAATATTTTTAAGTATGAAAAGATGTGTGCAGAAAAATCCTCTACTCCGCAGAAGATATTCACTATTAACAGTTACCTGTGAATACAGCTAGAGATTATACGTATGTAGATTATATTATGTATGTAATCATCTACATATAAGATTATACGTAAGAGTATACGTATGTCATAAGAACTAAGGATATATATTATTTCTTTTCTTTACACAATGGCCACATATCTTTTGACTAGATGATTTTTATCTTGTATTCAATTTCAGAGTTGTATGTCTAATCATAAATTTTGTAAGAGAAAAGATACGTTGCAGTCTTCTATTAAATAAGACTAGTTGTTATTTAAAACAATAAAGTAACTGATCTGAGCCATATTTTATTTGATCACATACCAGTGAGATATACCACACATACATTCATCAAAAGAAGCAAAATGAATAGATTTTCATTAAAGTTACAAAATAAACCATATGTTCTTTTGCAGTCTAGCTAAGTGTAGGTTATCACAAGTAAAAATGTTAACAAGCAATAGCCGTTGATTTGATAGGAATGTGAATATTTCAGCCATGAACCTTACTGCAAAAATTCACGTGATTTTGGATGGCCAGTCTCAAATTTTGGTTTTATGACTGTCTTATAGTCTGGGTCACCAGGTCTGAGAGCTTCCTCAGTGCTGATGATAAAGGCTTGCATGGCATATGAGGTTCTCATACTACAGGACTCCTGGAGGAAAAAAAAAAAACCACTGGGGTGGGTCTTATCACTTCAAAGATGAAGATGCTAGGCTCAGAGAGGTTTAGTGACCTGCCCAAGGTCACACAGCTGGCGAGGAAATGAGGTGTTGTTTTTCTACCACTCACTGCTACCTGAACCACATGAAGACCTGGGCTCCACTCTGGCCTGGCCACTACCCTTAGATGACCTCGGGCAGGTCTCTCCTCTCTCCACCTTAGTTTTCCCTTCTGTAAAATGGCTGGATTCTTAAGGTCCTTGCTGGTTCTAGATTTCTGTGTGTGGTGGGAATGGAGGAGGGTGGGAGTAAAGCGTGGGAATGGAGGCGCTATGGAAGGCAGTGGGGGGAGAGAGTGAGGGGAGGAAGGGGGTGCGGCAGGGAGGAAAGGAGGGAGAGAAGGAATAAAGCGATGGATAAACAAGCTCTACAAGCTAAAACAAACCTGATGACAAATTAAGATGATATCTAGTGAGTTCCCCTTGTGGCTCAGTGGAAATGAATTCAACTAGTATCCATGAGGATACGGGTTCAACCCCTGGCCTCGCTAGGTGGGTTAAGGATCTGGCGTTGCCGTGAGCTGTGGTGTAGGTCACAGACGTGGCTCAGATCCTGAATTGCTGTGGCTGTGGCCTAGGCGAGCAGTTGTAGCTCTGATTTGACCCCTAGCTTGGGAAACTCCATGTGCCACAGGTGCAGCCCTAAAAAGACAAAAAAAAATGATATCTATAAATACAACATAACATTCCAGAGTTTCAAGCAGGCTTAGAAGGTCTCTGCTGTTGGCCTTAGTGCTTGTATGTCCTGGGGCCTCCTGTGAACAGGGGACGGTCAGAGGAAGGCCTGCAGGGACCTGCCGCAGATTCTGTGGCTTTAGAGATGGCAAGAGCTGACCCTAGAATAGGACCCGATACCGTGCCTATGCCTGAAGGCCTTATCCCCTCACCCCCATTCTCAAACCAACCTCAAAGCAAAATGCTCCAGGTCCGGCTCCAGTCTCAGTGGAAGACAGCTAGGGGCGGCTTTCCCAGGCCTCTTGCCCAGGCCTGGCTCCCAGAGGAGGTGCTGACAGAGGGTCACTGGGGCCTTGTCCAGTGGGAGGAAGTCCTCCAAAGGAAGGAAGTGGAGCAGGGGTCACAGAGGGAGAAAGACAGGGGACTGCATCCTTAGGGAACCCACAGCGGCTGGGGTTGGTAGGTAGGAGCTGACTTACCGCTGAATAAAGCCTTGCTTTCTCTCTCTCTCTCTCTCTTTTTTTTTTTCTTTTTAGGGCCACACCTGCAGTATATGGAAGTTCCCAGGCTAGGGGTCCAATCGGAGTGTAGCCGCTGGCCTACGCCACAGCCATAGCATTGTGGGATCCAAGCTGCATCTGTGACATACACCACACCTCATGGCAATGCTGGATCCTAAACCCACTGAGCGAGGCCAGGGATGGAACCCGCATCCTCATGGAAACTAGTCAGATTCATTTCACTGTGCCACAACGGGAGCTCCCACCTTGCTTTTCTCAGCATGGGGTTGGGATCCAGAAAAATCCCCCAACCATCCCAGACCTCCTGCCTTCTCTGTCCACTTAATCCTATGAGAGGACCTGAGAGTAATAAGAGAGATAAGGTTCCACTCCCGCCTCTGGGAGCCCCCTGGATGGACTGTGTCAGACATCAAACAGAGGCTGTGAAACTGTTCTGGGAGCTGGAGGTGGGGAGGCTCCTGAAAAACGAGGGTCACGTGATATAGGATCTGATTTATATAAAGCCGCAAACAGACAGCCCTTATCTGTGGTGTCAGGACCATGGTCACCCTTGGTTATCGGTCAGGGAGGAGTTGATGGTGACTGGAAGGAACACGAGAGGACTTTGGAGGCTTGATCTGGGGCCGGTTATACAGGTGTGTTCTGGTTTTGAAAATTAATTGAACTGTACTCTTGTGGGGACTTTTATGCATACATATGTCAAAAAAAGAAGTTTTTGAAAATAAGGGCAGCTTGGATGTTTCTTCAGAGGAGCTCACATTTGACAGCGGAAGAATGGAAATCCCCGCAGACCTACCCACCTGAACACCTCACGTATGTCCAGTGCCTAGTACAACTCATGTGAGGCAGCTACCGGTAGCTCTACTTTAGAGTGAGGGCCCTGAGATCCAGAGAAACTGGAAAGCTTGTCTGAGGTTTCAGCTACTAAGTGACCAAGTCAGGAATCAGACC
This sequence comes from Catagonus wagneri, assembly GCA_004024745.2. Lineage (NCBI taxonomy): Eukaryota > Metazoa > Chordata > Mammalia > Artiodactyla > Tayassuidae > Catagonus > Catagonus wagneri. The sequence goes on along the minus strand of PVHT020003428.1, from coordinate 2,005,840 downwards.
CAGGCTTTCACACTTTCTTTTTTCTTTGTGTTTTAGGACTGTACCTGCAGCATATGGACATTCCCAGGCTAGAGGTCGAACGGGAGCTGTAGCTGCTGGTCTATGCCACAGCCACAGCCACAGCCAGGCAGGATTCGAGCCTCGTCTGCGACCTACACCACAGCCCATGGCAATGCCGGATCCTTAATCCACAGGGCGAGGCCAGGGATCGAAGCCACATCCTCATGTATACTAGTTGGGCTCATTACCGCTGAACCACAATGGGCACTTCCCCAGGCCTTCACACCTTTTTTTTTTTTTTTTTTGCCATCTTAGGACCACACCCGCTGCATATGGAGGTTCCCAGGCTAGGGGTCGAATTGGAGCTACAGCTGCTGGGCTGCTGGCCTACGCCACAGCCACAGCTCACGGCAACACTGGATCGTTGACCTGCTGAGCAGTGCCAGGGATCGAACCCACAACCTCAGGGTTCCTAGTCGGATTCGTTAACCGCTGTGCCATGATGGGAACTCCCCCAGGCCTTCACACTTTCTGCTCGGCCAGGCTTCCTCCCCATCTGGTGGGTCTCCAACAAGCCACAGCAGGAGGCCTCCGGGGGAGTGGGCAGGGCATCCCAGGCAGAGGAACAGCCGAGCAACGGGCCCTTGAGCAGAGCGGAGAAGCTGCTGTGACTGAAAGGTGGAGTTAGATCTGAAACAAAGCTAGGGCCGAGGGCTCCCTCCCTCCTGGCAAGTCTTAATGCCAGCCAAGAATTTGAGGTCAGTCCTGTAGTAACCAACGAGCCGTTAAGTGTTGTGGGGCAGGAGGTAAGTAGTGTCTTGGGCACTGACGACCCTATTCCTGGCAGATCCAGCGTGGATTGGAACTGCCCTGCTGGCCACTCACCATCAAGACCCACAGGGACAATGAAGGGAATCTTTAGAGCAAGTCCCCCAAAGTCCCAGAGGTTTGAGAGCTTAACACTGTCCTGGGCACCAGGTTGGAAACAGGAAAAGAGCGGCACGAATGGAGGCGCAGTGGGTTAGGGATCCGGCATTGCCAGTGCTGTGGCTGTGGTTATTGCTGCGGTACAGATTTGATCCCTGGCACACACGAAGGAGACTCGCAGAACAGGGTTTGCTTAGGGCTTATGGGAAGGGTTAGGAGGGAAGGGAAGTCACAGTACAGGGTGCAGTGTTTCCGTGGTGGCAAAAATGTAAAACTGACTGCGGTGATGGTTACCCCATCACTGAATGTGCTAAAACACATTGAACTGCATATGTTACGTGAGTGAATCGTGGGGTGTGTACATTGCATTTCATGAAGCTCTTAGAGATGTTTGTAGAGAGAAGGTCCTCGGGAGCCGCTGGAGCAGACCCCACTGGGGGCGTGGGGAGACGCAGAGAAAGCCTAGTGGGGCAGGGAAGGCCCAAGGAAGGAGGAGGGCTTGAAATGCATCTAGAGGAAGGGCCCGGTTTCCAGTGTCTCCCCAAGAGGAAACAGAAGCTTCCTTCTTCCTCCCCTGCCCTCAAGCGATGGGTACACTGCCAGAAGAGCCATAAATTGAAATCTTAGAGAAAAATCCAGAAGCCCATTGCGGGAATTGGTTGGGATCCTAGGACCTGACTCTGGCAAGAGTGAGAGGCAGCACTTCTCTGGCCACAGGGAGGGACTCTGGGTGTGGTTGGCAGCTGTCCAGCTGGTGGCCTCAGGGGCAGGTCCTTGCAAAGCCAGGTGGTTGTTACAGACTCTCATCAAATGTTCAGTAAACATCCACCATCCTCTGCCTGTCAAACACCAGATATAGGAAGACACAGGTCATGGCCACAGGGAACTTCAAAATTGAGGCCTGAAATTTACCATGAAACACTTTTTTTTGGAGAGATCAAGGCTGCTGGCAGAATCATAGAATCTTAGGTGTTGAGCACAGGCTCTATTTAATATGAGAATTAAGTTCAAGTTCCACCAGCTGTATGCCCTTGAACCAGTCTTGTTGGACCCTCAATAGTGTGATCAGGAAATCTGCCTTCATCAAATTATCTCATGTAAATAAATACACTTTGTAGGTTGGAAAGTGCTGCACACATGGTTACCAAAGTAACGACTATATTGGAGTTTTCTGGTAGCTCAGTGGGTTAAGGATCTGGCGTTGTTACTGCTGTGGCATAGGTTCGATTCTGGCCTGGGAACTTCCGAGTGTCATGGGCACAGCCAAAAAAGAATAAATAAATAAAAGTAATGACTACGTAGATGCAAACTATTACATTTAGAATGGATAGACAGCAAGGTCTTATTATATAGCATGAGGAACTCAATCCAATCTCCTGGAATAAAGCACAGTGGAAAGAAATATTAGGAAAAGAATGTGTACATACATATAACTAAGTCATTTTGCTGTACAACAGAAATCAGCACATTGTAAATCAATTATACTTTAATAAAAAAATTAAAATAAGACACACACACACACACACACACGTAATGATTACACAGCATTATTCACAATAGTTGAAAGGTGGAAACTACCCAAATGTCCATCAGCGAATGAATGGATAAATAAAGGATGATATATACACACAATGGAATAGTATTCAGCCTAAAAAAGGCATGGAATCCTGATGCATGAATGAACTTTGAAAATTTTATGCTAAGTGAAACAAGCCTGAAACAAAAAGACAAATGCATTGTTCCACCTATATAGGGTCCCTAGAATAGTCAAATTCAGAGAGACAAATAAAATAGTGGTTACTAGGTGTGACAAAAGTACTGTTAAACAGGTGTAGCATTTCAGATAGGGGAGCTTGGCTCTGCTGACAGGTCCCCGCCACCCTCACCAGCAAAAGAGCAGCCAAATAAGTAACCCTTCATTCCCATTTTCCATTTAAATTCAACAAACATTTACCTGGTATCTTCTGTGAACAAGCCCTGGGAAAACCCAGTGCCAAGGAAGACTTGTTTCTGGTCCCATACCCAGGGGATTACGGTCCAGTGAGCAAGAGGGATGCAAGTAGGCAAACCCTGATCCAAACCACGTGAATTCATTTCCAAGTGACAAACTGGTTGCTTCTCAGCAGAAACATTTTCTTTTAAACGAAGGTCTTTGTTTTGATTCTAAGAGACTCTTTTGGGGAGTTCCCGTCGTGGCTCAGGGGTTAATGAACCCAATTAGCATTCATGAGGACGCGGTTTGATCCCTGGCACCGCCCCGTGGGTTAAGGATCCCGCGTTGCCGTGAGCTGTGGTGTAGGTCGTAGGTCGTGGACTCAGCTGGGATCCCGCATTGCTGTGCGCTGTGTAGGCCGGCTGCTACAGCTCTGATTCAACGCCTGGCCTGGGAACCTTCATATGCCGTGGGTGCAGCCCTAAAAAGACAAAAATAAATAAGCAAATAAGAGTCTTTTTGAAAAGAGAGAAAATTGCCAGAGGCAATAGATAAATGTATCTGTGTCAATCCTGGGGTGACTTGTTCTAATGGGGAGTGTGTTCAGGAGGTGGCAGGTGGCCTGTGACGAGGAGGAAGGTTGGGCAGGAGCATTGGGGACGGGGTGGCTGTCAGCCTAAAATCTGAGCCCCTGCAATGACAGCCCCTTCCTTTCTGGAGTGGAAATTACAACGCATGGGGCACGGATAGACTCATGTCTCAGCTCAGGTCCAGCAAGTCAGGCGGGTTCTGTCACCCTGAGGGCCTCAGTTTCACCATCTTTAGAATGATGACCTCTAGGGTTTATTTTTGGTTTCACGCTCAGTCTGGCCTACAGCTGGCACACTGGATTTGTTTGTTCGGATTCCTCTGTGATGTTTTCTTGAATAACAAATGAAGGGGGAGTTCCCATTGTGGCTCAGCAGTCATGAGAACCTGACTAGTATCCATGAGGATTTGGGTTCGATTCCTGGCCTTGCTCAGTGGGTTAAGGCTCCAGCATTGCAGTGTTGTCACTGCTGTGGCTCAGACCACTGCCATGGCACAGGTTTGATCCCTGGCCCTGGAACTTCTGCAGGCTGCGGGCATGGCCAACAACAACTGTGGGGAGAAATCTTCCTGATATATTTTCTAAACCCTAAGGAAACTCTAAGTAAGGGGCTAGAGGGAACTGGCTCGGCAAGTCAGGCATTAACCGAGAGGACAAGGTGTCGACTTTGGAAAACCGGGTCAGCTCAAGGCGGAAGACTGTCTGAGCAGCACATTTTGTTCCTTGAGATGCTATGCCTCGATAACTGAAGCCAGCCTTATCTACGCCCTTTAGGCCTTATTATGCCTTTTAGCTGTAGGATGTTAAACTAAAAGTCAGATTTAAAATACAATGTGACTGGAGACAGAGGGCCTTGGGCTTCCTATTTTCTCACTCTGTTTGCATTCCTGAGAGCCCAATAAAGGCAATGAGGCAAGGGCTTCTGGGCTCTTGACCCATGAGGTCTTAAGTCCCCGTCCCATCTTTAAGTTTCATTCTGTCTCTAAGTCTGTCTTTGTCACCTTTTAACATTTCTTAAGCTTTGCAGCGCCAGTCCTTCACCCCTGCTGGCTGAGCTGGTCTCTGCAAACAACTAGGGAAAAAAAAAAAAAAAAAAAGAGCAGCATGCCACAGGAAGGTGCCTTAGCACGGACTTTGCCACAGGATACCCTGTCTAACCCCGGTTCTGTCACCAACTCAGAATGTGATGCTGGGCAAGAGACTTCCCTCCGCTAAGCCTCAGTTTCCTCCTCTGTTAGAATGGGCCTAATTGCACCCACCACCGTGGGCTGTTGTCAGAATAAAGTGAAAGAATGTTATCAGAGCCCAGGGCCTGCACACAGTAGGCCTGCACTAAAAGCAGGCTTCCATTCTTCCTTCCTTCTCACCTGTTCCCCAACCTGTTTGGATGGTGAACCAGATGTTCTTTGGTTAAAAGCAACAGAAGTTAACTGGGGCTAACCGAAAGTTAAAAAAAAAAAAATGCTGGGAGTTTATTGAGTAATAAACTACAGAAAAAAAAAAAAAAAAAAGACAAAACCAGCCCTGAGAAGGATAGAAACCAGAGAGCACAGCGATGGTTCTAGAGCTCAGTGTTCTCCAGAGCTGGTGTTGGAATGGTTCCCAGCCTCCTATCAGTCAGTTTCTCTGTGTCAGTCCCCAAGAGAGAGCATCTGCTTGGCCAAGCTTGGGTCAGACACCCACCGTTGGCCCTGGGGCACTGAGGTAGATCCATGGAATAAGGAGGAAGCAGTTCCCCCAAAAGAAAGCAGAGAGAAGGGAGGCAGGTTGGGAAAAACAGCAGGCATTAGACTCTGCAGAGGGAGATTCCTAAGCAGATGATGACCAACCATAGGTTATTCTTTGATTTTAAAACAGAGAAAGGCGGAGTTCCCATTGTGGCTCAGCGGTAATGAACCCGACTAGTATCCATGAGGATGCAAAATCAATCAGTCAATCAATGAATCAGTCAGAGAAGGGCTTCAGCTTTGGAAAGGCCAAGAGAACGCCAGAGCCTACATTTGTTATAGTCTTGTATCCCAAGGCATGGATGGAATGAGAAGAGAGCAAAGCAACTGGACGAGCACAGGACCTGGAGTCAGGGGTTTAGGTTCAAATCCTGGATCTGCTGCTTAGCAAATGAGGATCAGGCCGGTCCCTTTACCTCTTTGGACCTCACTTGTTTCATCTGTAAAACGGGGCTGATACTCACAGGGATGAGGCTTAAATAAGAACATGTGTGTAACACGTGCTTCTGAAACCGTACCCTGCACAATAGATGTAGCAGTGAAGCTTGCTTATTTGTAAAAACTCTGACTCTGAAACCGGACCTGCCTTTGCAGAGTCTCAAATGACACCATTATTGGTGACTTTACTGGCTGTTGAGAATGTAATCCTCTGGGAATTAGGGGTACTCGCCTTCAGTCTGGGCTGTTTGGGAAAGTATTTTACAGGGGTTCAAGGTGAATAAGGAGCAGATCTCAATGTCCTACTGGAATGATGATAAAAGGATGCCCTTGCGAGCTACTGTGAGGAGCGGGAGGAATCAGTCTAACTAGAAAATTCTGCCTTCCCTCTGTCTCAAAGCCCTGGGCTATTTATAAGGGGTTATTCATCTTTTTTGTGGCATAGCCCCCTTTGCAGCCTAGTGAAAATTGTGACTCACCCCTTCTCAAACTAATGTTTTTAAATATGTAAACTGAAATACAGAGGGTTATAAAGGAAATTAATTATGCTGAGTTATAAAAATATTTTTAAATGAGCATATGATATAATCAATGTGTTTTCTTATTCATACTTTCAGTCACAAAATCTAGCATAGTAACTGCCAGAATTTTGAAATGATGCTGAGTGTAAATCATATTTTGAGATACTTGCAAGGAATAGTAATGCGATAAAAATATCTATAATTGCTATCGATGGCAAGGTCCCAGATACTGCTGATACTGCTGAGGTTTATTGTCTGCATTTGTAATCAAATGAAATGCTAGATTTCAGACGGAGGTTAGTGATGCATAACAAAGATGTAATTTTAAAAAAATCTCATTCAAATTTAAACCCTAATTTCCACCCACAAATCCAGTCAAAGAATTTCGGCCTTATAGAGACTTAAGATGTGCCAATGAGTCAGAAACCAGCCTGTCACCTGACAGCAGGTTTTGTCCACGGGGCTGGTTCCCATTCAGAGTGGACAGCGGAGCTGGCGCCTGCTTTTCCCAAAGTCTTGTCTTCTCCCCTCAAGCTCTCGCTACAGTCACAAGACCGCAAGGAAGAGGGGGACCTTAACCACTGTTGGACTGACTCTGATTTCCAACCCAGGACTCTGACCACTGTTGAGTTACATGTGCTAATTCACCCTGAGAAGTATGAGTGTGAGAGGCTGGGGAGAAGACTTTTCTTAAAATTGTTCTTTTGGGAGCTCCCTGGTGGCTCAGCAAGTTAAGGCTCACAAGTTGTGACTGCTGTGGCCCAGGCTGGTCCTCTGGCACGGGTTCAATCCCTGACCCAGCAACTTCCATGTGCTGCAAAAACAAAACAAAACAAACAAAAACAAAAAAAAATTGTCCATTTAATTAGCTTTTATTTGGAGGATTTTTCACGTTTTAAATGTCAGACTACTTAAGAGTCCTCTTCATGGCTCAGCTAGTTAAGAAACTGACTAGTATCCATGAGGATGCAGGTTCGATCCCTGGCCTCGCTCAGTGGGTTAAGGATCCGTCTTTGCCGTGAACTGTAGTGTAGGTTGTAGACTCGGCTCAGGTCCTGCATTGCTATGGCTGTGGTGTAGGCCGGCAGCTACAGCTCCAATCCGACCCCTAGACTGGGAACTTCCACATCCCGCAGGTGCGGCACTAAAAAGAAAAAAAAAAATGAAAGTCAGAATACTCAATAAAGAAAATTTGAAAAGTAAAAAAACTAACAAACACCACAAGCCTCTCCAAGTCCTCTTGATAACTTTACTCATATCTAACTACTAGGAATATTTTTGTTTGTTTGTCTTTGTCTGATTTATTTTATTATTTTTTTTCCAAAAGGCAATAATTGATCATTTTATTGAATTAGCTCCTATTATGTTCTAGGACCTCTTAATTCTTTTTTTTAATTTCAATCTAATCTAATCTTTTTAAAAATTACTTAATGAATTTTATTACAATTATAGGTGTATAAAAATCATCACAACCAAATTTTATAGCCTTTCCATCCCAAACCCTCAGTACATCCCGCCACCCCCCAACTTGTCTCATTAGGAAACCATAAATTTCCAAAGTCTGTGAGTCAGTATCTGTTCTGCAAAGAAGTTCATTGTGTCCTTTTTTTTAGATTCCTCATGTAAAGTGGTAGCATTTGATGTTGGTGTCACATTGTCTGACTGACTTCACTTTGCATGATAATTTCTAGGTCCATCCATGTTGCTATAAATGTTGGTATTTTGTTTCTTTTAATGGCTGAGTAATATTCCATTGTGTATACATACCACATCTTCCCTATCCACTCCTCTGTCAAAGGGCATTAGGTTGTTTCCATGACCTTGTATAGAGTGTTGCAATAAACACTGGAGTACATGTGTCTTTTTGAATCATGGTTTTCTCTGGATAGATGCCCAGGAGTGGGATTGCTGGATCAAATGGTAATTCTATTTTAAGTTTTCTAAAGAATCTCCATACTGTTTTCCACAGTGGTTGCACCAATTTACATTTCCACCAACAGTGTAATGGGGTTCCTTTTTCTCCACACCCTGTCCAGCACTTACTGTTTGTAGACTTTGTGATGATGGCCATTCTGGCTGGTGTAAGGTGGTACCTCATAGTGGTTTTGATTTGCATTTCTCTAATAACAAGTGATGTTGAACATCTTTTCATGTGTTTTTTTGCCATCTGTATATCTTCTTTAGAGAATTGTCTGTTTAGATCTTCTGTCCATTTTTCAACGGGATTGTTTGCTTTTTTGGAGTTGAGCTATAGGAGGTGTTTATAAATTTTGGAGATGAATCCCTTGTCAGTCGATTCATTTGCAAATATTTTCTCCCGTTCTGTGGGTTGTCTTTTCATTTTGTTTAGGGTTTCCTTTGCTGTGCAGAAACTTTGAAGTTTAATTAAGTCCCATTTGTTTATTTTTCTTTTTATTGTCATTACTCTAACAGGTGGATCTGAGAAGATGTTGCTATCATTTATGTCTGAGAGTGTTTGGCCTATGTTTTAGGAATATTTTTAAATCTTCAAAAAGTACAAAAACAGGAGTTCCCGTCGTGGCGCAGTGGTTAACGAATCTGACTAGGAACCATGAGGTTGTGGGTTCGATCCCTGGCCTTGCTCAGTGGGTTAAGGATCCGGCGTTGCCATGAGCTGCGGTGTAGGTCGCAGACGCGGCTCGGATCCTGCATTGCTGTGGCTGCGGCGTAGGCCAGTGGCTACAGCTCTGATTAGACCCCCAGCCTGGGAACCTCCACATACCGCGGGTGCAGCCCTAAAATGACAAAAGGCAAAAAAAAAATAACAATAATAATAATAAAATAAAAGTACAAAAACAAACTCATACTGTCATAATATTTTAAAATGCAATAATATGCATATTTTTCCATGTCAACAAATACTCTTTGCTGACATAGCTTTTAATGCTTACAGAACACTTCACTGTTTGGAAGTACCATGTTATTATCATACTCTATTCAACATTTAGGGTCTGTCCAAATTTTCATAATTATAAAGGGCACTATTGTGAACATTCTTATACCTCTTGGATTTTTTTTTTCTGCTTCCTAAGATAAATTCCTGATAGAATTTCTGAATCAAAGTGAAGCAAGAATTTTGCAATCAATTGTGCAATTGCTCTTGTAAAGTTTATTCCAATTCATAGCTCCATCCAGGAGTGTCAGATGTCATTTTTGCATGTCCAAGCCTACCCTGGCTGTTGAAAACCTTTTTCATTTTAGCCAATATGAGATTTTTAAAAATAGTGTCTTTTTGTTTTGTTTTGTTTTTATGGGGCCGCACCCGTGGCATATGGAGATTCCCAGGCTAGGGGGTCAAATAGGAGCTGTAGCTGCTGGCCTGCACCACAGCCACAGCAATGCCAGATCCGAGCAGCATCTGCAGCCTACACCACAGCTCGTGGCAGTGCCAGATTCTTAACCCACTGAGCAAGGCCAGGGGTCGAACCTGCATGTTCATGGATACTAGTCAGATTCATTTCTGCCAAGCCATGCTAGGAACTCCCAGTTTTAATCGTTTTGATTGCTAGTGAGGTTGAGTATATATTCATATGTTTATTGGTAATTTGTAACTTCTTGTGTGAATTGTCTATTGGAACTCTGTTTTCTACTTGGATATTTGTCTTCTAATTGGTTTGGAAAACCATTCTAAGTAAAAAAGGATATTACCTTCTCATTTCTTACATTTACTCAAATGTCTTTCCCTGATACCTTGGTTGCTTTTTAGTTTTGTTTATGGTGCATTTTTTTCCCCAGTGTAGTCAGATCTGCTGGTTTGTAAGGCCCCTTTTGCCTTGGTGCCCGACAAGTGTGCTTTATATAACACGAACCTCTCATATTTTCCCCCCAGTACCAGTTGGTATCTCTCTGCCTTCCCTGAGTAGGGGCTGTTCCCTGAGCCGGGTCTGGGGTGTAGTCCTGATTGTCCATCCTGGGAGTGTAGCCAAGGGAAGAACCCTTTCTCAACTCTACCTCGGGTCACCAACCTCAAGTTCAAACCCCACGGAGCAAAGGTAATTCTGCCGGTGATATAAGTGTTCCAGTCAGCCCAGGTGTTCCGAGCATGTCCACCCATGGGCCACTCTGCCATGGTCAAGTAGGATCAAGGCCACATAATCCACTTGGAACCCGGCTCTAGGCTCCACTTTTAGTATTAGCCAAGACACTCAGAACTCTGCCGGAGGCTCTCAGTGACTGGCTTTGCCCTGGAGCAGCTATGATAGGGCAGCTTGCCTCTGCCTGAGGCCCTTTGAGGAAGGCAGGCCAACACAAGGACTAAGCACCTACTGTATGCAGACACTCATTGTCTCTACCCATGCTCTCAACAATCTTGGATCATTACTCCCCCACTTTAGAATGAGGAAACTGAGACTCTGGGAGCTAGGTTATTATCCCCAGTTCATTTATCTAGTAAGTTGCAGAACCAGGATTTGAACCCATTCTCTTTGAGTCTCCCAGACTGGAACCTTTTCACCCCAAGGCCCTAAGGCTTAAGCTCTCTCCTCAGCTTCTGGGAAAATGCACTGGGGGGATCCTATTTATACCAGAGTGCAAATGACTGGTACAGATTAACAATATTCTCTTTCCCAGGGGGCTCCAAGATATGGGCCCAAGTCTGACCTCTCTTTTGTCTCACACCCAGCCAGCCATGTTCTGGGATGATCCAGGGCCAAAGAAAGTTGATCCAGTTGAGCTCTTTCTTTGGGGAATTTCCCCTAAAGCTGAGGCATTTCTCTCCAGGTGTCACTGCAGAGTTCCCGGGGGCTGGCTTCCCCACCCTCTCTGCTTAACTGGCCCCATGCCAAACCAGAGGTCAAGGTGAAGACGTGGCGGCTCTGTAGCTGGGTCTGCCTCTCTCATCCCCCACCTGCCTTGTCTGTGGCCTCTGCTCGGCTTCCTGATCCTTCAGGGCAGGGGAAGGGCTGACAGTGGTGGGGATGGGAGACTCCTTAGCAGCCTCATTGCGAGGAGCAAGACTTAAAGGTGCCTGACTCCCCCAGGCCAGGCCTGGGGTTAATTGAGGGGCCTAGGAATGGAAACGAGGGTGTCTTACCAAAATACCATGGAGCTCCCAGGGGCCGCTGGGATGAAAATTGTCCCTCTTCAATGGGGACCTGCTGTAGAGCACAGGGAACTCTACCCAAGATTCTGTGATGGTCTGTATAGGAAAAGAACCTAAAAAAGAATGGGTGTGTGTCCATGTGTAACTGAATCATTTTGTTGCACAGCAGAAGTTATCACAACATTATAAATCAACTATATTTCAATAAAACTTTTAAAACAAGAAAAGAAAATTGTCCCTCTTGAGGTCTTCAGGCTCAAGGAGAGATGGGGGATTTGGGCTTAGATACTGACAGACTGGATTTAAATCTTGGCTCTACGCTTTTATGCTGAGTGCTTTGGGAGATGTGACTTAATCTCCCTGAGCCTTGACTTCCTTATGGTAAAATCAGAACATCAATTTTTGTGAGGAGTCAAAGAGGAAATCCACTGGAAGAGTCTAGCAACTCAGGTGACAACTTCAGTAACTGGCAGTGTCTGCCCAGCGCGCTATGTTGAGAGAGAAAGAGTGCTTGGGGAGTTCCTATCATGGCTCAGTGGGTTAAGAACCCGACTGGTGTCCGTGAGGTTACAGGCTTGATCCCTGGGCTCACTCAGTGGGTTAAGGATCAGGTGTTGCTGTGAGCTGTGGTGTAGATCACAGATGTGGCTTGGATCTGGTGTGGCTGTGGCTGTGGCTGTGGCGAAGGCTGGCAGCTGCAGCTCCAGTTCTGACCCTTAGCCTGGGAACTTCCATATACCACGGTTGTGGCAATAAAAAGAAAAAAAGAAGGAAGGAAGGAAGAGAAAGAAAGAGAAAGCGAGAAAGAAAGAAAGGGCACTGTGATCAACCAGCAGTGTCTGTACTAAACAAGATGTAGGGAATGGGGGGTGGCATGTAGCCGGTGTTAAATACCTAGGAACTCTCCTCCTTTCTGGAAGGTCACCTTCCCCGTTCGCTGCCTCCTTATCTGGACGTCCCCGGTCCCGCTCTGCCCCCAGCCCCAGCCCGTGGAGCCAGTATAGGTCTGAGGTTAACATCCCAGAGCGGCCTGGATTCCTAACTGCAGAAATCTCCCTCTTATTTTTGCCTCGGGAAGCGTATCACTAAGAGCCTCAGGTGGCTGACAGAGAACTTGCTTCAGACTGGGAAATGTGTCTAAATGTACAGTTTTGAAAAAACAAACCCTCTGCCTGGCAAATGACTGCATGTCTACACGCTGAAATATTAACAGCGGTGTCGTATCACAGTATGCCTCAGATCTGCATACATTATATACATACCGTGCATATATACACAGACCTTCATTTCCTTCTTATACATCATATATTTTCCATTGAACATATATAATATTTACAAGGAGAAACAAAATCTTGTTGAACAATACGTTTCGTCTTAAATAATTGCATCAATGTTATTCTTTAAAGGACTGAAATCTATACCGGCAGGTGGATCCAAGTGTATACGGAACAGCTCCAGTGTCCTGCACCTCTCCTAACTCTGGGTAGCTTTGAGAACTCCCAAAGAATCCAGTTCACTCTCTCTCCCCTCAGCTCAACACCCATGTCCTGAACTCCATGCATCCCAGCTCAATGCCAGGGGCCGGGGTGGATTATGCGAAGACGGTGATCTCCATGCTCAAGTGTTGGGCAGATGAAGGAAGGACGTACATGCCTCTTGGTGGCTGGCATTGAGAGATGAAAGAACGCTACACGGGAGGGAAAGAGATAGAAGGAGCCTTCCTAGCTGGGCAGTAGGATGCCCAGTGTCCTCTCAAGCTTTGCTGAGCCTTGGGGTCCCAGGCGTGCTATGAAGCTCTCTACAAAGGGGCCCTCGGAGTTCCCATCGTGGAGCAGCGGTTAACGAATCCGACTAGGAACCATGAGGTTGTGGGTTCAATCCCTGGCCTTGCTCAGTAGGTTAAGGATCTGGCATTGCCGTGAGCTGTGGTGTGGGTCGCAGATGTGGCTCGGATCTGACGTTGCTGTGGCTGTGGTGTAGGCCGGCAGCTGTAGCTCCGATTAGACCCCTAGCCTGGGAACCTCCATATGCTGCAGGTGCGGCCCTGAAAAAGCCAAAAAAAAAAAAAAAAGGACAGAAGCCCTCTTCCCTGCCCATTCTGAGAGCAGCGCTGTTGAGAGCCGCGTCCCCGGGGCAGGTGTTCTGGGCAGCAGCCACCAGGCCAGGCTTCTGCTGGCATATTCCCCACAGCTTTCTTGGAGCCCAGTGGGAGTGCTGACCCTGGGGAGCCCTCCCCTGCCTGTAGCGAGCTGCCCCCGGCCCAGAGGAAGAGCGAAGATGCTGTCTTCAGAGAGGCAGCCTTGGTGACCTGACCCCAGAGGGAGGGAGGGAGGGTGTGCCTGGCAGTTCCCCTGTGTGCTCAAGCTGCAGCTGACCCGACTGCCAGGGGTGAGGGCACGGGCTCCTCCCGGCTCCCATGGAGAAGATCAGAGCAGCAAGACCAGGGAGTGGAGTGGATTCAGGGCTCTGCCATTTCTGCCTGGCTCTGCCGCTAGTTCTCTGGGCAAGGCTGGTAATACTTGTTACCTGGTATGTGCCAGACACTGTGTGAGACACTTTACACATTTTTTAAAAAAAGTATTTTCTTCCCTTTACAGATGAGGAAAGTGAGGCTCGGAGAGGCTCTGTACATTGCACATAGTCACACAGCTGGAATTTCAGTCCAGTTCTCTTTGGCTCCAAAGCTGGTGCTGTCTTTCCCTTGCACTGCCTCTGTCTCTGGACGCCCCTCCCTCTCATCTCTTGCTCATCCTGTAAAGAGGCTGGACTTGATGAAAGGAGGAGAGAGGAAGTCCTTGACTCAACAGGCCTATCTGTGCCCCTTACCCACCCAGGGGCTTACTGGCATTGCCATTAGAGCCACTGGGCCCCAGAGTTCCCCATCATGATTGGGTTTATACCGAGGCTTCTGCTTTCCTAGGGGTTGTGTCCAGAGTGGCCTCATCTGGTGACTTCAGACACTCCCACACCCCTGTAGTGGCCCCAGTCCACCCAGTGGGGGCTGTTCTTATCCTTCCTTTCTTTTCCTTTCCTTCTTCCTTTCTCTCTGACCAGCAGGGCCCAGAAAATCAACTTAAGGAGGAAAACACAAATAAAGCACTTTCTCTAGAGAAGACCCTGAGCGCAGGAGAAGCTGTGACTGGGGCCCACCTTCTGCAAACTTTCAGGGATTCTGTAGGGTCCACCTTTCTCCATTCAAAGCTCCCCAAATCCGGACTCCTTCTCTCCTGGCCACCCTTTTGGAGAGTGAAGACCCACGTGCCCTGTCTCCTCTGCTTGGCCAGGGGTCACTGCCCCTCAGGATTCTGAGCGTAAGCTCCTTGTTGTGGTTCCACTGCCCTTTCCTGCTCAGCTCTTCACCGACAGCCCTGCTTTGTTGTGGGCTGAGAAAGGGTCAGTAGGCCCATAGTCCCATTTGACAGATGAGGAAACTGAGGCCATACGTCTAGGAGGAGGTAAACCCTCCATCTCTGAGTCCCAGCCCTTTGCTTAGATGAGTGATCGTAGCTTCTGATCTGGTCATTCTGTGCTCCTTCCTCCACCCGCTATGAAGCTTTCTTGCCCAAGCTGCCCAGAGTCTGGAATGCAGCCCGTCTTGTCAGTTTCCCAGGTTTGTGCTGGCAGCTCCTAGGTGGCTCTTCCACAGGAACTGGAGCTACCCTCTGCTCTGTTCCCGCAGACAGGAACTCCCGAGAGCTTTGTGTTTCCCCCAGAAGAAATTGGAAACCGGGGGTGGCCTGCTGAGGGCTCCATCGGAAAATACTTCCCAACCACCTGCCATTTCCCCAAAGTGGAAACAACAGCGCCCCAGGGTTGGTGCCATGGCAGGTTGGCAGCAGGGCTCCGCTGCCGCCCTTGGGATCATGTGAATCTGGGGAACCAAACACTCATTTTCTCCTTCCAGATAAGATAAAGGTTTCGTTTCGTTCTTGTTGGGGAAGGAGCCAACTTCGCCAGGTGCCAAAAATGCTAATGAGGCCCCGAGAGAGAAGCTACCTGGCGGAAAGAGCCCTGAACTTGGAGTTGCACGGGGCTCTGCTGTTTCCCAGAGGTGTGACTTTGAGCGAATCAGGTTGCCTCTCTAAGCCTGCCTTAGATGGTTGTTTGGAAGTGGCGCTGAGCTAACACTGCAACACTGTGGCCTTGCAAAGATGCTCGTGATACACTGGTATAAAAAAGCAGGTTACAAAGAGACCTGTACGGCAGGCCCCCATTACTGTGAAATGCAGAAAAATAGCAGAGAGCTGTAAACCACATGCTAATAGTGCCTGTTCTGCGTGATGAGTGCCTGAGCATCTTATTTTTCTCCCTTTTTAAACTTATCTATCTATTCTAATCCTTTTTCTAGAGTGAGTGTGTGTGTTATATTCATCAGCTGTTGCAATAATAATGCTGCGTAACAGGCTAGCCCCCAAACTCAGTGGCTTATAACGCAAGGATTCATTCTCATGCCCACGGGTCTTCAAGTCGCCTGCAATTTGACTGATGGAGGCTGGGCTTGGTAGGGCTGCTCTGTCTCAGGTTGCCGGTCAGCTGGGCCTGCTTCTCACTGCAGGTAAGGCTTGGGTCTGTTCTACCTGTCTTCACCTTGGGACTCTGACTCAAGGGACAGCAATTATGCAGGACTTGCATCTCCTCCCAGAGTCTAAGACACAAGGTATATCGTGCAAGCTTGTATCATTTCAACAACCTATCGTTGGCTAAAGCAAGTCACAGGGCCAAGCCCAACATCAGTGGGGCAGCGATGTGTATGCCACCACAGTATGAATGCGAGGGGAATGAATATATGCTGAATCATTACCCAAATGTATTACTTTTTACTTGTATAATAAAACCAGCACGATGTGCTTTGTGAGATGTATTTATATTATCCAAGAGGCTCTTATAAGACAAGGGAGACTTTTCATAATCTTGTTAGAGGATAGAACAAATGTTAAAGGGATAGGCTGACCTTCTCTGCCCTCATCCTCTCTGTTCCTTTAAGAGAAACGGATGCTACCATTTCTGGCTCTGACAGAGCCACACAGGAAGACGGCAAGGGCAATTATAGCCATAGGCCAGACCTTCACTAGTTCCCACCCAAATCTGTCTGAATCCATGTCCTATTGACATCCCTTCTTTTGGCTTCTCTCAGTTCAGTTAGCCATGCATTCAAGATACATTTATTGAGTGTCTACTATGTGCTGGCAATCTTCTAGCCATGGGGTTGTGTTGGTGAACAAGGCAAATGTCAATAAACATGGATGTCTTTCTAGGGTTAACTTTCTAGTGGGGAGGAGTGGGGTGCATGCCGGGTGTGGAGGGAAGTGCTAATGATGTTGATAATGCCAAGCAGTGTGAATGCTAAGAAGTAAATGAGATAGAGTAGTGCACCAGAGATGGATAGGACAGGTGATGGCTTTTTCGGGCGGTGAGGTCAAGGAAGGCCTCCTTGAGGAGGTGTTGTTTGAAATTATTGGAAGGTAGCTCTTGGGACCTGACCTTTTTTTCTGGGCTTTCCGGGCCTTGTCTCTGAGTCCTGCTCAAGAACTTGGCTTGGCTTCCCACCAGCTCACTCCTCGCTTTGGGCTACCTTAAGGAGCTCTCTTATCCTCTCTGAATATTGAAACCCAACCCAGCTGCCCACTGACTGGCTGGTGCCCCAGTTGGGTTAACTAGTCTTCAACAAAGAGAAAACCCGCAGAATTCTATTAGATCAACCCATCCACTATTGAACTCCTATTGTGTACTCCTGTAAACCAAACCAATAAGTATTTATGGAACACCTATTGTATGCCAAATCAGCAGTCATTTACTGAGTGCTTACCGTGTATCTAAGCCAACAAGTGTTTATTTATTATGTGCCTAGAACTGGGGAGAACACAAAAGTTCTAGCTATTTTCTAAGAACTTGCAGTTGAGTTATATAGGTGAATGTCACATAAATTTAGCTATAAAAAGCAGAACCTAATAGAATACATATTATGTTGCATGGAATAGGGTCTAAGCCCTTTAAGAATCCAGAGGTGGGCCTGGAGATGAGCATGGAACATGGTAGCCGCAGAAGGCTTCATGGAGGAAATGGGTTTTAAAGGACAGATAGGGAGTTCCCTGGTGGTATAGCAGGTTAAGGATCAACATTGTCAGTGCTGCTGTGCACAGGTTCGGTCCCTGGGCCCTGAAGTTCCACATGCTGCTGGCCCGGCCAAAATAAAAAAGGGCAAATAGGGCTGAAATAGAAAAGAAAGGGACTGGGACAGCAAAGCTGGGCCTGGGGTGTACGTGCTTGGGAACCCTAGGATATAATTGTGGGCATTCATTATGTGGACTCGGCACCCTCTCCTTTCTGGTTTGTCAGCATTCCAGTAACAGCCAGCTCCTCTATGACCCCTGTTTCTTCCAGGCCACAGCTGGATTCCTTGGCATCTAGAAAAATTTTTCTGGTGATGAAGGACCGATGCCATCTGGCTAATGTCAGAATGGGCAGCCCTGCAAAAAAGTGTCTGTGATACTTTCAGTAGATAAGAGCTCAGGAAGATTGGGATCAGGGTGTCCAAGTACAGTGTATTTCTAGCCCAGATGTCCTCCTACCTCCTAACACAGATGTCTTTAAAAATGATCATGTTTCCTTCCCAGCCCGAGGCTTGAGACAGCAGCCAGGGCTATCTAGAATTGATGAGACAGGAGGGATGGGCTCAATGGTCTTTTACTCGATTTCTGAGAGCAGGAATAATGACCTGTATTATCTTTTTATTACTCTGATGGCTCATTATACAGTCTACTTTCCAGAAACTTGTCATGAAAAAATCTGAACCTTTGAAACAACTCATTTAGCACCCATATACATTCACAATAGCCAAGACATGGAAACTAGCTAAATGTCCATCGACAGATGAATGGATTAAGATGATGCTGTATGAAGTTCCTGCCATGGTGCAGCAGAAACGAATCTAACTAGGAACCATGAGGTTGCGGGTTCGATCCCTGGCCTCATTCAGTGGGTGAAGGATCTGGCCATCAGACCTCCAGGCAGGCCTGAGCCCTATGAGGGAGAGGGAGGGAAAGCAGGACCAGAGGGAGAGTTTAGACAGCACTGCAGGTCTAGGGAAGGTCAGCAAGGCTGATGGGGGTCCTCGACCCACAGCGCCCACCCCCCCTTGGAGTCCCCTGATTTCTAGGTCTGTCTTGGTATCCCATAGGGAGCAGCCTGTGGGAAGCGTGGCCTCAGAGCAAACACCTCACCTCTCTGGGCCTCGGATTCCTCAACTGCCAAAAGAAAGCAGTTGAGGAATTCCCTGGTGGCCCAGTGGTTAAGGATCCGGCATTGTCACTGCTGCGGCTCAGGTCACTGCTGTGGTGTGGGTTCCATCCCTGGCTCAGTAACTTCCACGTGCTGCAGGTGGGGCAAAAAAAGAAAGAAAGAAAAGAAGAAAGCTGTTGAGAGATTGAAGTAAAGCAGTGTATTTAAAGTATTTGGAATGGAAACGTTCAATGAGCATCCATTCCCTTCATTCTCTTGTCATACCCGCCCCCCCAGGCCAGTCCAGCACAGCAACAAACCTCTCTCCCCATAGCCCTTCTATCAGCCGGCCTTCCTCCACTCCCCCCATCACACACACAAGGAGGTTGGGGCCTGAGGGCTTGTGCCTGAGCAACCAGGTCCTTGAGCCTTTATTATGGAAAACATGGGGCTGCAGATGTGCTTAGGCCCTGGGCTGGGGAGGAGGGAGACCCCCAAAGGACAGAAGGCCTTTTTTTTTTTAATTTATTTAAAAAAATTTTTTCCATTGTAGCTGATTTATAAATTTCTGTCAGTTTTTCAACTGCACAGCGTGGTGACCCAGTTACACATACATATATGGATTCGTCACAAGTGATTAGACATAGTTCCTGGTGCTATACAGCAGGATCTCCTTGATTTTCTATCCCAAAGGCAATAGTCTACAACCGTTAACCCCAGACTCCCAGACCATCTCACTCCCTCCCCCATCCTCTTGGCAACCACTATGTTCTCCAAGACCGTGATTTTCTTTCCTGTAGAAAGGTTCATTTGTGCAGTATATTAGATTCCAAATATAAATGATATCATAAGGTATTTGTCTTTCTCATTTTGACTTACTTCACTCAGTATGAGGGTCTCTAATTCCATCCATGTTTCTGCAAATGGCATTATTTTATTCTTTTTTATGGCTGAATAGTATTCCATCGTGTATATATACCACATCTTCCTAATCCAATCATCTGTCAATGGACATTTGGGTTGTTTCCCTGTCTTGGCTATCGTGAATAGTGCTGCAATGAACATGCGTGTGCAAGTGTCTTTTTCAATGAAAGTTTTGTCTGGATATATGCCCAAGAGTGGGATTGCTGGGTC
>PVHT020003428.1:1966794-1986191 GCA_004024745.2 Catagonus wagneri | reverse complement strand
TTCTTACTTAGGGGAACTTATAGCACGGTTGGGGCCATGAACCACATGGTCCCAGGAACGCCCTCAGGGTCGACTTTCAGGCAAGCCCTGCTCCCAAGTACCTTGGGCTCAGAGGGAGACAGGGATGCCTGTATAAGGCGATCCCCAGCCCAGCCTTGCCTGCAGCTTCGACCTCACCTCATGCCCCTGCCATGCTAGTCTCTGTCTCTGTCTCTGTCTGTGTTCCCTGCACGACCTCCCCAGATAAACCCTTGCCTTTATCCTTCTGGTCCCTCTACCTATGGTGTCAGTTGCCCTTGCCTCACCCTCCTAGCGGACACCTTCTTCCCAGTGGAGCTCAGCTGTCTCCCCTCCTGGGCAGCCTTCCCTGACCCACTCCTCTCGTTACTGACCCCAGCCCCCTAGGCAGGAATGTCTCTGTGCCTCGGTTTCTGTATCTGGAAAATGAGGGTGATGATGACACCTCTAGAGCTAATTACAGCACAAATTACATGCAATAATGATAAGCGCACCTTGTAAAGGGCTGTGTAAGTGAGCCTCGTTGTTAATAGCAGGCGTGTGTCCAACAGACACAGGTCTATGCACACGTAATACTGCAGCAGGGAGATGGGGGGAGAGCCCACAGTGTGGCAACGTGGAAGGTGCCCTGTCCAGCGCTGCAGGGTAAAGAGGAATCCTGGAAGAGGGATGGCGTGATATATCAAAACACATAAGACTCTTTTACATTTAGAAAGTGGGGGACCAGGAGTCACTCTGCTGGCAGAACAAAGGCCCCGGGCTTTAGCCCACAGGACTTTTATTAAGGAAGGTGCTGCATGTAGATTAGTGGGCAGGAGCAGGCACAGACAATGACAAGCCTACCTCTTAGTGAATAATAAAGGAAACTGTTAGCATTGGTGCCTACCTCTAGCTGCATACAGTGCAGCTGCTTATAGATTAGCATAGTTTATGCATAATGTCTATGAAGGAGACCCTGTACTATAAAACTCTGAGTCTGCAGATATTTGCCTTCAGCAGAGTTCAGCTGTTCAGTGGTCTCTAACAGGAAAACCCTGGCTCAGTGTCCCTGAGCCAATCTTGTCCCCCCTGAGCTTCAGTTTCCTCCTTTTACCTGGGCGTGGCCTCCAGGGCCCTCCTGGCTACCCTGCCTGGGAGTCCCTGGTTCCTGTGCTCTTGAGGTGTTGCCTGAGCCCCGAGATGCTTGCGGGCCTCCCAGGCTGGACAGCTCCCACGGTATTTCAGGAGGCAGCAGTCTCCCAGCTCAGCATCTGGACAGCACCTCAGGCTGGGCGAATGAAGGTCCTGGAGGAACTCAGGCCCAGACTCTCTTCCTGGGGAAGAACGTGGGCACCCATGGGGGTGAGGAGCTCCAAGGTCTCACAGAGCAGGTGTGGGGAGTCTGTGCAGACTCTAGCCCCTTAGTTCTAAGAGACTGAAGCTTTCGGGGATTTGCCTACAATCGTAAGGGCCAAGACCAGCAAAATCATTTAGAGTCTGTCTTGACTGGCCCTAATCCAGGTATAAACTATAGGATTCTGATTCGATGCTATGGAAAAGAAAGTTTTTCCACTGTGATTGTTCAGAATCTTATTAGCAATCAAGGGTTCTGTCCCTCACACAGTGCCCTTGGCATATCCCAGATTATGGAGATTTTCTTTAAATCCTTTGGTGTGTCTTTGATGCTAGATCCAGTAATTGGCTGTTAGGTTTGAAAGGCTTGGCATTTCACTGTGAGTCATAACTGTTCACTGACATACCTCATTTATTGCTTAATGTCATTCATAGACCCAAAAGATAAAAGGCATTTAATGAAAAATTTAAAAACTGCACTGCTTTAAACAGATGCTATATTGTATATGTTTTCCCAAGTCTTTCATCCATTCATTTATCAAGTGTTCATCTCCTGTCTCCTACACGCTGGAAACTGTCCTCTCTCTTTCACACCCATTGTTCCATTTAATCCTCACAGTCACCCCATGAAGCAAGGACTGCTATTCTTTCTCACAAATGAGGAAAATGCCACTCAGAGAGGTTAAGTGACTTGTCCAAGGACACATAGTAAGTGACTGAATGAGGATTCAAACTTAGGACCAATAATCATATCTTATTGGTTTCTTCTTACCTCCTTAGCACCCCTCCCAATAGTCCCCATGCCCTGACCCCCACTATTTTGAGGGAGAAAACATTGAGAAGAGTTCGGTAGTTGAGACACAGAAGGATATTGTCCAGCATCAACTTTATTTTCCATGTATCTATTCAAACCTTCAACACAGATCAGTGAGAATTAGCTAAAAAAGAACACATGATCTTAGCCCAGAAACCTAAAGTTCTCATACACCTATTACATGCCAGGACACATAAGGACTCAATAGCACCCCCCTCCTACCCTGAATAGGGGAGGGAGTTCCCACTGTGGCTCAGAAGGTTAAGGACCAAAAGCTCTCTCTGTGAGGAAGCAGGATCCATCCCTAGACTTGTTCAGTGGGTTAAGTTTCCAGAGTTGCCACAAGCTGTGGCATAGGTTGCAGATGTGGTGCACATTCCGCATTATTGTTGCTGTGGTGTAGGTGGCAGCCGCAACTCTGATTCGACCCCCAGCCTGGGAACTTCTATATGCTGTAGGTGCGGTCCTAACAAGAAAAAAAGAGAGAGAGAGAGAGAGAGACAGAGAGAGACAGAGAGAGAGAGACAGGAGAATAAAAATGGGCACAAATAACTCAGACTCAGACAGTGGGTGGCTGGTCCTGTAAAAGAGGGCCTAGGGAATGAGAAGGAGAAAATTCTACCAGTTAGAAATTGAACTTGAGGCAGAAAAAGAGGGGGGAAGTCATTAATTTAAACCTCTGTTCCTACTAATTTCATGAACTTTATGTTAAGATATAATACATAGTGGCAAGACAGGGTCTAAAACTATATCCTTGGGAAGGAGGCAGTTGGGTGAGGAAGCAGAGACGCCGGTGCTGGCACACATCACATCCTGGGCATTCTCTTGGGCAAGTAGCTTGATGTCTTCTGGGCTTTGTTTCTTTGCTTGAAAAAGGGAGATGGTTCATAATATCTCAGGATATTATGAGTACTTGAAATAGCATGTGCAAAGCCCTCAGGGTAGTTCCTGAAACGTGGCAGCTTCTTGAAAATTATTTCCATTCCATGAACTATGTTGGAGCAGTTTGCCTGGAATAGGGGGGACCCCAAATTTGGATCAAAAGAAGGTTCCCCAGGACTTAAGGGTTAATATAGCATAGACCTGAATCTTTGCAAATACGAACTTTTTTCTAATGTGCTGATAAGAAACATCCCATCATGATCTTGGTGTAAATGGAAGCAAGGTAAGCTCTAATTTGAGAACTGTAATAGACCGTTCATGTGCCAAAAAAAAGGAATGAAAAGGAATGAAATTCTGATATGTGCAATAGCACTGATGAGCCTTGAAAACAGTAATGCTAAGTGAAATAACCAGACAAAAAAGGACAAATATTGTATGATTCCACTTATATGAGGTACATAGAATAGTCAAATTCATAGAGGAAAAAAAGTAGAATAGCGGTTACCAGGGGCTGATGGGGCAGGGAGTGGGGAGTTATTGTTTAGTGGGTACCAAGTTTCAGTACAGGACATTGAAAAAGTTTTGAAAATGGACGGTGGTGATGGTTGTACAACAATGTGAATGGACTCAATGCCCTGAATTGTACACTCAAAAGCAGTTAAGATGATAAATTTTATGCTGTATGTATTTTACAGCAATGAAAATGAATTTTTAAAAGGGGCAAGTATAATGCAGAGCAATACTAACTAATTAGCTGTGGTGAGGTGGGCAGGACGCAGCATTTACATTTGTGTTAGAACCACCGTCAAAATTGGGCCCTTCACCCAGCACTTCTACATTGTTTTCTAATCTGTTAAATAACAGGAAGAGGAAGATAGGAAGAAGAAATGGCATCCACTAAACGAGTTGAAAGTGGTCCCTTTGGGAAGTGAAAACCAGCAGTGGTGGGAACTGCTGTTTCCTCGCATGCTTTGTAGAACAATTGAATCCTTTAAATGATGCGCCTATGCATATGTTTCACTGAAAGAAACATAAATCTGGCCTCATTAGAGGCCAAATTAGACAAAATAAAAGTTATCCAGTGTTTCAAATTCATTATTTTATAATGCTCCTCCTTTACTATCTGCTCCGAGCCATTGACTCTCCTTCCCTAAGAGTGACCTGGCCAAGGAAGGACCTGGGCGCTGTTGTCAGGAGGAGGGAGCTGAATAACACCCACCCCTGCCCTCTTCCTCTCTACTGGCCAGGCCCCCCCAGGATTCCTGATGTGTCACCACCAGTAAAGGAATCAACTGACCTTCTTGTTAATTAATCGGTTTCTCAAATGTCTGGAGCCAGGGCCTGGAATCTCCAGAGCTCGGTCCCCACAAGTGAACTTTATAGATGGAGTCTGACAACATCTAAAACTAGGGCTGGACCTAGGATCTAAGGGGCCCCAGCAAGGAACTCTTTGAAACACCTCCTGAAGCAGCCCGGAGGTCTTGACCCCTTTGATTACAACACTTACATGAAAATTAAATGATAAACTGTGTGCATCGAGGTTAGTATACAGCAACAAATAACGGTTCACTTTGGCAGCAAGTTGGCGCCATTTCTAAATGACACTTCACAGGCAATAACTCAATATGCCATGCATGTTTTTTTAAGATACTTAATGAGATGTAATTCCTATACCGTACAATACACCCATTTAAACTGTACAGTTTGATGCTTTTTGGTATATTCCATCATTAATCTTTAAAGATTGTGGTAAAATGTAAATAACAAAGTTTGCCAATTTAACCATTTTTAAACATACCATTCAGTGCATTAATTACATTTATAGTGTTGTTTCACTTAATCCCCGTGAAGACACAATTTTATAGACGAGAAAATTGAAGCTGAGCAAGGTCAACACATT
The DNA here is from genome assembly GCA_004024745.2 of Catagonus wagneri. Taxonomy (NCBI): domain Eukaryota; kingdom Metazoa; phylum Chordata; class Mammalia; order Artiodactyla; family Tayassuidae; genus Catagonus; species Catagonus wagneri. Next base: position 1,981,245 of record PVHT020003428.1, on the reverse strand, counting down.
CACCCAACTGCTCAGTGAGGAAGTGGCCAGGTACAGTTTCAAAGCTAAATCTGCCAACTCTAAAAGTTGGGGAGTTCCTTCTGTGGCTCAGTAGTTAACGAACCTGACTAGGAACCGTGAGGATGCGGGTTCGATCCCTGGCCTTGCTCAGTGGGTTAAGGATCCGGCGTTGCCGTGAGCTGTGGTGTAGGTTGCAGACGCGGCTCGGATCCCGCGTTGCTGTGGCTGTGGCGAAGGCCGGCGGCTACAGCTCTGATTGGACCCCTAGCCTGGGAACCTCCGTATACCGCGAGTGCTGCCCTAAAAAAAATAAGAAATAAAATAAAATCTCAGGGTTTCCCAGCATGTTGTGTGCCTTCTACTGAGGCAGAGAGGTTCATTGGAGGTAAACAGCCCAGGGCAGCTGGAAGGTGGGCTTGGCGGAGCTTAGACAAGCCAGAGGCAACTGCAGAAATGCTTCCATCCCTTGTGGCTCCTCCCACACCTGCCCTGCCCGACTTTGGACCTTGCTTACCTATGTTCTTCTTTGTGCCCATCACCTGCTCTGCTTTGAGGACAAACAGGCCACCCTCCCAGCCTAGTTTTGTAAGAGAATCATAATTCTCTCTGGTCCTTCACTTCTCGTTTATCCTCAACCCAATGAGATGCAGTCTTGACCCACCCCTGCTACCACCCCTCCCTGACTGGTGTCACTAGGGGGCCTCTGTGACCAAATCCAATGGATGCCACTCTTGCATCTGTGCTGGCTTTTCCCAAGGCTCCCATGGCAACCCTGACTCTTGGTCCTCCCAACTCTGACCTCTCGTCTACCTCTCTGACTCTGCCCTGCTCTTAAGTGCTGGGTGTCCTTAGAGGTCAGGCCCAAGCCCTCTTGCCTGCCTCATGTGTGACCACTGTCCTGGGAGTAGGACGTAGAGGGATCCAGGCTGCAAGGGACTTCTTCTGGAAAGCTTTGAACTCAGGCTGCAGGAGCCCTTGAGAATGCTCAGAACCCAGCTCTGAGGACATCCTAGTGAAGTGACTGAATGGAGACTGAAGGGCTTTTGGGGCAATGCATGAAATTCAGGCTCCACAGGCTCCTCAGAGACTCACAGATTCATGCTGGGGACTTGTTGAGAGATATCCTGACTCTGGGCATGAGAACATCTAGAGGAGGCTACTGGACTCAGGTCTAAAGGGATTTTTTTTTTGTCTTTTTGCCTTATCTAGGGCCGCACTCGCAGCATGTGGAGGTTCCCAGGCTAGGGGTCTAAGCGGAGCTGTAGCCACTGGCCTGCGCTGCAGTCACAGCAACACGGGATCGGAGCCGTGTCTGCAACCTACACCACAGCTCACGGCGACGCCGGATCCTTAACCCACTGAGCAAGGCCAGGGATCAAACCCGCAACCTCGTGGTTCTTAGTCGGATTCGTTAACCACTGAGCCACGAAGGGAACGCCTAAAGGGATGTTCTTGAGCTCAAGTTAGGGGACCTTCTTGGGGGAATCAGGGAACTCAGCTTATAAATGCTTCTTGTGGGGGTCACTGAACTCACGCTGCAAGCCTGCAGTTTTTCCCACAGATTCCAAGTCCATGTGGCTTCTCTCTGTCACACCAACTGGCAGTTACAGGACCTTCAGACAGGCATGGACGCAGACTGCTGTCACCCACGGAGCTCTCCCCGCCCCCCCGCATGGCCTTCTACCCCCCACTCCTGGCTCTGTCTCGTTTCCCTGACTTCTAAATGCAAGGCTGCATAGGGCTTGGTCCTCAAACCTCTCCTCCTCTTGTTTGCACTGACTGCCTAGCTGATCCCATCCAGTCGGTAACGTTAAATACCATCTGTTCTCTGACAACTCAAATTTACGTCTCCAACTCAGATCTTTCCCATCAGTGCAGACTCGCTCGTGGACCACTGCCTGCTTGACACGTCCACCTGGTTGGCTGACAGGCATCTCACCTCCCTCCAAAACCAGGTGTCTGATCTGCCCTCCCAAACTTCTTGCTCATCTTAACGAATGACAGCTGCATTCTTTGCTCTCCTGTGTTGAAAATAGAATCATTTGTGGGAGTTGCCATTGTGGGCAGCAGTGATGAACCAGACTAGTATCCATGAGGACTCAGGTTTCGTCCCCGGCCTGGCTCAGTGGGTTAGGGATCCGTCTGTGAGCCATGGGGTAGGTCAGACGTGGCTCAGATCTGGTGTTGCTGTGGCTGTCGCATAGACTGGCAGCTGTGGCTCCAATTCAACCCTTAGCCTGGGAACTTCCACGTGCCATGGTGTGGCCCTAAAAAGACAAAAAAAAAAAAAAAAAAAAAAGAAAGAAAGAAACGGAAAAAAAAATGAAAGAAAGAACGAAAAGAAAAAGAGTCATTTGTGACCTCTTCTTCTATATTGTAGATCAGCAAATCCTGTTGACTCTGTAAAATACATTCAGAATCCAACCTCATAATTACCACCTCCACCACCTGGTCCAAGCCATCATCAAAGTCTCCCTGGGTTATTGTTCTAGCCTCTTGGTTACATAAATAGGTCACCTGGCTTCAAGAACTGAATTTTTTTGTTTTTTTTTTTTAGGGCTGCACCCACGGCATATGGAAGTTCCCAGGCTAGGGGTGGAATCGGAACTGTAGCTGGCAGCCTACACCACAGCCACAGCAATGCTGAATCCAAGCTGCATCTGCAACCTGCACCACGGCTCACAGTAAGATCCTTAACCCAGCAAGGACAGGGATCGAACCTGCGTCCTCAGGGATGCTAGTCAGATGCGTTTCCACTGAGCCAAGACGGGAACTCCTCACCTGGTTTCAATTCTTGCCCACCTCTAGTCTATTCACAATGCTGCAGCCAGAGTGATTTTTGAAAGATGCGTGCCAGATCAGACACTCCTTTGTTCAAAACCCACCAGCGTAAAAGCAAGGTTCTTACTTTGACTTCCGAGGCTCCAGGTTAATCTTCCTCCCCACTCCTCCCTTTGCACATTTCCTGTCACTCTCTCCCACGTTCACTCCACTCCTATCATTCTTGTCTCCTTGCTGTTCTCTGAATATGGTAAGGCCATTCCGGTGACTTTTGTACTTGCTTTTTCCTCTCCCTTGGGATGCTCCTCCCTCAGATATCCACCAGGCTCACCCCCTGTGCTGTCAGATCTCTGCTCAAATGTTACCTCATCTGAGGGACCCTCCTGTTCACCCATAACAAAGGGCCATGTCCTCCTAGGCACTCCCTTCCCCTTTCCCCAGCTTTGTGTTTTCTCTAATGCTCTTTTCATCATCTGATATGCTGTAGATTTATTTGCTTATTTGTTCATTGTCTCCCACCACTAGAATACAGGCTTCATGAAGGCAAAGACTTTGTCTCGTTCACTGCAGTATCCCTATATCCTACAATAGTGCCTGGAAAATAGCAGGTGCTCAATTAATGTTGGTGAATGAATGAAAGAGTGAATGTTGGGAACCAATGAAAAATTCATTGAACCGAGTGGAACTGGATTCCACCCTTACCTATTGTGGACCTGTATTTTCCTTTTCAGAGATTTTAGGAAACAAGAAGGATCTTTCTTTCTTTCTTTCTTTTCCCTATTTTTGTGGCCACACCTGCAGTATATGGAAATTCCCAGGCTAGGGGTCGAATTGGAACTGCTGCTGTTGCTGCTGCTGCTGGCAAAACCAGATCTGAGCCGCATCTGCGACCTACGGTGCAGCTGGGCCACAACAGAAACCCCAAGAAGTAATTTCCTAGATCAGTTATCGAGGAAAGTCAATACTTAGTCTGAAGGAGAGAGTTCTGGACTTCTAGAACACTACAGGTGCTTGAAGCATGACACCTCAAAGGGTAACAAAACCTATATCGGTTATGTCTGGTTCAGAAACAAATACCAGTTTGAGTAGTTAAAATGGAGAGATGTTAAAAAAAAAGAGAGAACTGGCTACAAAATGATGGAAGGACCAAGAAACCACTGGTGAACATGATGCAACTGGAAGATTAGCAACAGCAGGAAGCCATTCCCACCCCTACATCAGGTCAGCGGGAGGAGCTTGCAGGGCACGGGAAACAGGGACACCAATAGAAGCTGGAACCACAGAGGGAAAGCAGAAATGTAGTCAGAGGTGGGCGAAGGTATGTGCTGGGGAGAAATAGCCTGGTTTTTTCTGTCCCCCTCCAGTGCTTCCCGCTGGCTGAATATGCCAGAAGCCTGCTGATCCAGGAGCCTGGAAAATGCAACCTGCAGGCGTCCCCTCCTGTAATACAGATCAGAGCATAAGAAAAAGGAGGGATGGTATGGAGGGCAAACAGCAGGCTCAGGGCAGGCACTGAAGCGCTCAGTGCCTTCAGCAGATTAAAAAAAGGAGGAGAGACCTAGGGGAGAGGCAGAGGCAGCAGCAGAGCCTAGGAGTCTGAGCAGGAAGGGAAATTCAGACCCAAACTGTACTTCCAATTTGAAAAGCTGGAGGAAGAGCCTCCTACCCCCTTATATGATCTTTATCCCTTGTCTCCGGTCTTTCAATTCTGGCAGCCTCTTAGAGGAGCCTGGCTGCTTCTGCTCTTCTCTTTCAAGGTAGAACCAGTTCTGTTTGACACCAGTACAAGGCACTGCCTTTAAGAGCTCTTTTAGGTGGCAGGCATCAGACTGGTAGTGTCCACGGGCACATGGGGCTGTGATGGCACCCAGATCACCCACCACTGCTGCAGAGGTGCAGGTGCAGGACGGCAGAGCGCACAGAGGTGCAACCGGCGCCTTTGATTTGGCGGAAGCACCCTTCGAAGTCTTCGCTGCACTTGAAGTCCTCATCTCCAGAAGAGGGAGAGGGCTTGCTCAGCCTCAGCTGAGCTGTGGCCCATCGACATATTTCTGTGGAGCAAGACTTGTTAAGGAAGAAGTTTTCAAAACTAGAGCTGCCAGGGAGCTCTCTTGTGGTGCAGGGGGTTAAGGGTCTGGCATTTTACTGCACTGGCTCCGGTCGCTGCTGTGGCATGAATTCGATCCCTGGCTCAGGAACTTCCACATGTTGTAGGCACCGCCAAAAAAAACCAAAACAAACAAACAAGGGAGTTTGCTGTTGGTTCAGTGGGTTAAGGATCCAGCACTATCACTGATGTGGCACAGATATGATACCTGGCCTGGGGATTTCCACATGCCGCAGGTGAGACCAAAAAAAACCTAACAAAAACTACAAAACCAAACCAAACCCAAACTAGAGCTGCCAGCAGTGGAACTGGATGTCTTGTAAGGAACTGAGCTTTCTGTTCCAGGAGGTTTTTTTTTTTTTTTTTTTTTTTTTTTGCTTTTTAGGGCTGTACTCACGGCATATGGAGGTTCCCAGGCTAGGTGTCCGATCAGAGCCACAGCTGCTGGCCACAGCCACAGCCATGCGGGATCTGAGCCACATCTGCAACCTACACCACAGTTCACGGCAACATCAGATCGTTAACCCACTAAGCAAGGCCAGGGGTCGAACCCACAAACTCATGGTTCCTAGTCAGATTCGTTAACCGCTGAGCCACAATGGGAACTCCCCAGGAGGTATTCTAACAATGGTCTGTCAAAAATGTTGTGGAGGGGTAGCCTGAGATGACAAAATGGACCGAATGGCTCCTCTAACTCAGCCCAACCCTGTATTATTCTGTGGGTAGTCAACCAGCTCCTTTCATTCTGACCCTCTGTTCTGGACACCTCTTTCTGCCAACCAAGCCCATACCCACATTCCCCGACCCTGGCAAGGGAGCATCTGAGGGACGGCTAGGCCTGGGCCACTCATTCGGTGGGCTCTTCTCTTCCCGCTTGGGTGTGGCTTGAGGAACTTGGCTCTTGGTGGGTGTGATAGACAGAATGACGGGGCCCTGATGATGTTCACGCCCTAATCTCTAAATCTGTGACTTTGTTACCATAGGTGGCAGGAGGGACCTTTCAGATGTGATTAAGTTAAGCATCTTGAAATGGGAAAATAACCCTGAATTATCCAGGTTAGCCCAAGTTAATCAAGGGTCAGAGAAAAAGAAGTGATGGCAAAAGCAGAGATTGGGGTAATGTGTTTGAAGATGGAGGAAGGGGCCGTGAGCTAGAGGATGCAGCTTCTAGGAACATCTAGAACTTGGAAGGGCCAAGAAATAGATTCTCCCCAGAGTCTCCGCAAAGAATGCAGCACTGCTAACACCCCTTGTTTTAGCTCCATAATATCCATTTCAGGCTTCCGACCTGTAGAACTTGAAGATAATATATCGTTATTATTTTTTTAAAAGAAGATAAAATAGTATTGTTTTAAGCTACTAAAATGTGGTAATGTGTTATCAGAGTGGGAAACATACAGAGGACTTACTACCAAGTCCCAAGAGAATTAGCAGACAGCTCAGTAGGCAAGAGAAAAACCATTTCCCATATGGAAGGAGAGAACAAGAACCTTGGATACAAGTAGACATGGATTCAAATCCCGGCTCTGGGAGTTCCTGCTGTGGTACAGTGGGTTAATGATTCTGCTTGTTTCTGTTGGTGTGCCGGTTGGATCCCTGGCCCAGTGCAGTGGGTTAAGAATCCAGCATTATTGCAGCTGTGGCATAGGCCACAGATGTGGCTCGGATTCAATTCCTGACCTGGGAATGTTCATATACTGGGAGTTGTGGGGGGGTGGCATAACAAACAAACAAAACCCAGCTCTGCTACATTACGAACTATCTCAGAGTCTCATTTATTCATCCGTAGAATGGGAGCGTTAACACCCAGCTCGCCTGGGGTGATTATGGTGATGAAATAAAATAATGCATATGTGTATTTGGCATCGAAAATAATAGCAGAAGTTCTTATTCCATCTCCCGTCACTGCTTTAATTATTACAGCTGCCACTGCTGTTACTGCTATGGCTGCCAGTGCTACTAATACTGCCAACAAAAGCAACAAGAGCACTCTCTCCGGCTGCAGAATTAACAGCAGCAATGAGAGGATGGGATTAGACAGGGTCAGAGAGTGGAAGTCACAACTTCAAACTGCTGTTTAAGATTGACTTTGGGAGATTTCCTGTCCTGGCGCAGCGGAAACGAATCCAACTAGGAACCATGAGGTTGTGGGTTCAATCCCTGGCCTCGCTCAGTGGGTTAAGGATCCGGTATTGCCATAAGCTGTGGTGTAGGTTGCAGACGCCACTCGGATCTGGTGTTGCTGTGGCTGTGGTGTAGGCCGGCAGCTGTAGCTCTGATTCAACCCTTAGCCTGGGAACCTCCATATGCAAGGGGTGATTGACTTTGGAATCTGAAGCCTGGCCTGAGGGCCCTTGAAGTGGAAGAGGTTAGCATTTGCATCTGCCCATCCCAGATCTGTGCGGGAGTGTCTGTGTCTGGGCTCAGAGACCTAGACTTGGAATCATGAGCCAAGGCTTTCCCTCTGTGCTTCTGCCTGGCCCAGTGCCCCCAGCCCAGACCTTGAGCTAGGGGAATGCTGGAGGAACACAGAGACATGAGACAGGCCAGAATTTCTGCACTGATCCTCTGATCTGGGAGACAAATCAGGACCCTGAACCCAATTATATATCCAGTTCCTCGTGTTATTTTCCAGTTTGAGAAAAGTCAGACAGCAAAAGAATGTGTGAGCCAGGTACAAACACCTCCTCCTTAGCTCTGTGATTCTCTTCCAAGGCCCTGCTATTGTTCAGAGCTCTCCCTGTTTCTTTTCTTTGACTACAGAAGGGCACCAGGTGGCTTTTCCCTAAGACATTGGGTTTTTATGGGTAATGCACTAAAGCAATATGTTGTGGATATTTTTAGCATGTAATACCACCTAACAGGGCAGTTAAAATCTTCCTCTGGAGTCAAATAAAATCTGGCTTCATACCCTGGCTTTGTCCCTTTTTAGCTGTGTGGCCTGGGACAAGTTCCTTAACTTCTCTGAGCCTCAGTTTCCTTATCTTTTTTTTTCCTTTTCTTTTTTGGCCACACCTCTGGCATATATAAGTTCCCAGGCCAGAGATCAAATCCGAGCCAGAGCTGCAACCTACCCCACAGCTACAGCAATGCCGGATCCTTAACCCACTGCACTAGGCTGGGGATTGAACCAGCACCTCCACAGAGACAAGCCGGATTATTAATCAACTCCACACAGTGGGACTTCTTCCTTATTTTTAAAATGATTGCAATAGCATATACCTTTTAGGGTCTTTGTAAGGAGAAATGAGATGATCCAATATGGTACTCAGATAGTGCTTGGACTTAAGCAATTACTAAGGAGATATTGATTTTTGTTCTTGTTAGCAACATTGTCTTTTTTTTTTTTTTGTCTGTCGGTGTTTTTCAAGAAAAGCTTTAACTAAGATCAGAGGCAGCTACAAGTACCAATTTGGCTCTCTGTGTTGTTACAGGAGGCTGAGATTACATTCTTGGCAGGGACTGGGGGGTCAGGCCCCTTTCTCCTGCAGAATTCAGGAAGATAGGCAGCCTGAGGCTCTCCCAAGTGGGTTCAGCTAGACACAGCTGTAAGAGACAAGGGAAGAGATGTTGACATGTTCCAGATGTGCTCCACAGATATTGTGTTGGGGATTGGTGCTGTCTGTCCTATCAAACCTTAGAAAAAAAAATTATTACTGAAAAGCTGGTTTCTAACTTCATGTGTCTTTGGACAAAAGGATTGAATTAGTTGACTGGCTGATTCAATTGACTGATTAAAACATACCTGAGAAATCATGACACATCAGGTTTATCTCAGAGGTGGTGACTAGGAGCACATATCCCCGGGATGCAAATAGAATATAGAGATTGAGTCAAATGACATTTGGCATCAGCTTGGAATTCAAGCCCCTGGAGTGACAATTGATGGGATGCAGTGAAACAAGCATTCTCCCTCACTGTTGGTGGCACCGCAATCACAACAGCCTTTGGGAAAGTAATTCTGTGGTCGAAACCATGTTCCTGTGCTTGATGCACAGTGAGGTCAAACAATCCAAAGTGCTGGGGTCCAGAGCAGAGAGAGGCCCTCCTTGCAGGACCAAGAAGGAAGACAGGCAGCTCATGCTCAAAAGACCAGGACTCCCTGATGGTTTTCGGGGAGGAAGAATTTTTAAAGGCAAATTTGGGGGTGGGGGCTGCAGGGTGCATGATTTCCTTCTGTTTGGTAGGGATAAGGTGACAGGGGATGTCTCAGGAATTTTAACCTTCTGGTTCCAACCAGTCTAGGATCTATGTGCTTGTGATCAGCTTGTGGTCACTGTCGTCCACCTGGGCGAGGGTTTCTGTAGAAGAAGTCAGGAATGTATATCAGATTGTTGTTCATATCCTTTCGAGAGGAACTAGGAGGAACTGTAACTCTTTTGTCCTATTAACTGCTTGAGCCTGCTCTTTGGAACTTGGGGAAGGCCTAGGACACTGAAGTCTTTCCTCTTTCCTCCCTCCCTCCCTTTTCTTCCTTCCTCCCCCTCCCTTTCTTTCCTCCTTCCTTCCTTCCTTCCTTCTTTCCTTCCTTCCTTCCTTTCTTTTTTTCCTACAAACAAGAAACAGGTGACATGGAGGGGCTTTTGTACCTAGGAGGGCCTTGCCAGGTCCTGCTCCATTTGAATCTTCTTTTTCTTTGATATTCCCCAATCTTGAGAGGAATAGGAGCAGGACAAGAAAGGAAATAGGGAGTTCCCATTGTGGCTGAGCAGTTTACAAACAGGACTTGTATTCATGAGGATGCAGGTTCGATTCCTGGCCTCACTCAGTGGGTTAAGGATCCAGCATTGCCGTGAGCTGTGGTGTAGGTTGCAAACATGGCTCAGATCCCGTGCTGCTGTGGTGTGGCCGCAGCTCTGATTTGACCTGTAGCCCAGGAACTTCCCTATGCTGCTGGGGTGGCAGTAAAAAGCAGAGGAACTCGGTTTTAAAGGGCTCAATTTCAATATGGTTGTTGGCTTCAAAATGTTTATTTCCTTAGGCTTATAATTTCATTTCTGAGAGTCTATCCTAAAAAAATAATTCACAAATTTTGAAAGAGCTGTATGCATATGTTTGTTCATCACCACATTGTGTGTGATAAGAGTGAAAAGATGGAGGAGTTCTCCTCGTGGCTCAGTAGTTAATGAACCCGACTAGTATCCATGAAGTTGCAGGTTCAATCCCTGGCCTCGCTCAGTGGGTTAAGGATCCAGCATCGCCATGAGCTGTGGTGTAGGTTGTACATGCGGCTTGGATCCCAAGTTGCTGTGGCTGTGGAGTAGGACAGTGGCTACAGCTCCAGCTGGTCCCTAGCCTGGGAACATCCATATGCTGCAGGTGTGGTCCTAAAGAGACAAAAAAAAAAAAAAAGAGTGAAAAGATGGAGACATCCTGAATATCAACCTAAGGGTTTAACAATAGGGGGCTGGCTAAATAAATGACAGCATGTCCATTCAGTGGAATGTTGTGCAGCCATTGCTAATGAGTATCACAGAGACCATGCAGCCACCCAGGAAATGGCTTGTGGTATATGTCACGTGAAAAAGACACAACATGGTATAATTATAACTCTGTGAAAGACCAGATAGAAAAATAAATTGGAAAGAGTTACAGAAAGATATTAGTGCTCATGTTAGGATAATGGAGGAATTGTGGGTGACATTCTCTGGTACATGCTCCAAGTTTTAAATTTTGTAGTTATCTAACTGTGATAGGCAGAATAATTACCCCTCAAAGATCTCCATGTTCTTAATCCTTGGAACTGTATGTGTAGGATAACACGTGTTCTCTTACATGGCAAAAGGAACTTTAGTTGCAAATGTAATTGTAAATTAAGGGTTTTGTAACTGGGAGATTATCCTGAAGTATCTGGGTGGGCCTGATGTAATCACACATTCCTTAAAAATGGGAGGTAGGAATATCAGGGTCAGAGAAATATGAGGATATACTATATCGCTAGCTTTGAAGATGGAGGAAGGGCGCCATGAGCCAAGAAATTCAGGTGATCTCCAGAAACTGGAAAAGGCAAGGGAACAAGTTCTTTCCCAGAGCCCAGAAAGAACACAACCCTGCCAACACCTTGATTTTTGTCCTGTGTGACCCATTTCAGACTTCAGATCTCCAGAATTATGAGATGACAAGTATGGAATGTTTCTTTTGGTTTTGTTATTTTTTTTAATTGAGGTATAGTAGGTTTACAATATGTAAGTTTCAGGTGTACAACATAGTGATTCACAATTTTTAAAGATCATAGTCCATTTATAGTTGTTGTAAAATATTGGCTATAATCCCTGTACTATACAATACAGTCTTGTAGCTTACTTATTTTATATATAGTAGTTTATACCTCTTAAACTTCTACCCCTTTCTTACCCCTCTTCTTTTCCCTCTCCCCACTAGTTTGTTTTCTATATCTAGCTGTCTGTTTCTTTTTTGTTCTATTCGCTAACTTGTTTTATTTTTTAGATTCTTCATATAAGTGATAACATAGAGTATTTGTCTTTTTCTGTCAATAAGCGTTGTTTTAAGCCATTAAATTTGTGGTAATTTGTAATAGCAGCACTAGGAAATGAATATATTACATATATTAAAACTGAAATGAACAATATATATAGTAAAAATTAATTTCCTAAAATGCCAGCTATTACAGCAGTTATCAAATAAATAGAATAATTATATATTTTTTTATACTTATGCCCATTACATTTTTCCTTTGAATAAGGAAGAGGGTTGACTTGTAGCACTGGCTTTGGGGGAGACTGACCTGAGTTTGCATCTCAGCCCCTCAGGAGTGTGACTCTGGGCAAATTTCTAAAAAAAAAATCTCTGATCATCTACATTTATGTGGACCATGAAACACGATAATTTTCAGTTACACTGGGCCTCAAGAAGGTAGACTACTTTTTTTTCCCCTTAAATAATATTTTGAACTTATAAAAATAATGTAACATTAGAAACAGAATAGAAAGTATAGAGGAAAACCCCCATGATTCCTTCACCTTAACACAATAATTCTTTTATGCATTTCCTTCTGGCTTTTTTCCCTTTTTTTTGCATACACATTGTGTTGTTTAAGATTCTTGGTTGGAAATAACCAAAACCTAACTCAAAGTAGCTTAAGTTAAAAAAAAAAGGAAATGTGTTAGTTTGATAACTGGGAAGTGCCCTGGCTTTTGGAATAACTAAGTTCATGGGCTCCAGTGATGTTAGGGTCCTGTGTCCCGCCATGTGCTGGCTTTGCCTTCTCACATGGCTTCAGTTTCCAGGGAGCTCTCTTATGCTGTGGGAAGAATGGCCAACATCATGATGACCATGATGAGCTGTGATCCACCTTACAGCTCTTGATCCAAAAGAAAGACGAAGCATCCACATACCAAGTAACATGCTGAGGCTCTGACTGGCCTTCCGTGGATCATGTGTCTTCCTACCACTGTGGATAGGGGAAAGGGTATCATGATGGTCTGGGCTGGTGTCACATGCCCACTCCTACAGGCAGGGATTGGGAGAAACGGTGTGATTTCAGTACAGTGAGGGGGAGGGACAGTTCCTTTAACAGACAAGAGTTGTTGGGCATGCAAAAATAGGAGCCATCTTCTACCCATATTTGACATCATGAATAATTTGTATATCATCCCATAGACGTCATAATGATCATTTTAACAAATTTAGGATTTCAGCATCCCATAGTTTAGCTAACCCTCATTAAATCCTGTTGGCTACTTAGCTTGCTATTAAAATTCTTCAATTATAAATAATGCTGAAATGAACATTTTTTATGCATATGGTTTTCTCTATAGTTTAGGTTACTCGCATAAGACAGATGCCCCAGAAGAGGGGTTCCTCGGCTAAAGGTGAGAACAACTCATTTTGGCAAACTGTTTTCCAGGAGGGCTGCACAAATATACAAGGAGCAGCACAGCAGCTGAGCCTGAGAAATAGTTGTGCTCAGTCTCAGGCCTTGCAAACCGAGGTGGGTTAAAAGGATTCTATAAACTGCTGTGCACTGAGGCCAAGACCAAAGCAACAAACAGGAAATATACTTACCCCGCTTCAAACTGAGATGAAATGCAAACTCGTTTGCAGTTGGGGAAATGCATGTGAGAACGGTGAGATACCGTCTTTCATCCACTGGACTGCTAAGACTCGAAAGCACTGATAACATGCGGTGCTTGTCAGGCTAGGGAAAAAGGCACCCCCATCATCGGCGGATGGAAATGGGAATTACTGCAACCTTTTGGGAATGTAATCTGACCATATGGATGAAAATAAGTCTGAGAACCCCTTCACTGCGTCACAAAATTACCAGTTCTTTGGTGGGGAGAACATTTAAGATTGCATCTCTCTGCAACTTTCAAGTATATGATAACAGCATTGTTAACTATAGTCACAACATTGTACATCACATCCCCAGAATGTATTCCTCTTCTAACTGGAAGTTTGTACCGTTTGACAAACATCACCCTTTTCCCTCCACTCCCCACCCCCTGGTAGACACCAGACTGTGCTCTTTTTCTATGCGTTAAGCTTTTTTAGATTCTTTCTAAAGTCTAACGTGAAAAAAATACACAACCTAAAAGCTGAGAATTATGTTTTATTTGGGGCATTACTGAGGACTGTAGCCCCAGAAATGGCCTCTCAGATATCTCTGAAAAACCAGGTTATACATGGGAGTTGTTGCTGGGGGGAAAAATAGTTGAACATTAAAAGATTACTTCTAGTCACAATGACAGACATCTCAAGTTAAAGATTTTAGTGCTTTTCAGTGTATGGAAAGAGGCCTCCACAGTCTGGGCTTATTGAAATCACTCCTTTGATATGCACCTTTAACTATCTAGGGCCAGTATCCTGTTTATCTCCAGCTTGAATTCCCCTCAGGATGCCCCCTTGAGAGTGATAGCAGTGGCTGATGGCTTTATGAGCTCAATAGCTTTCATTTACTGAAATGGCAAGTGATGTTCTTTGTCCACAATTCCACATATGAGATTATACAGTATTTGCTTTACTTCAGCTGATTTATTTCACTTAGTATGTCCTCAAGATCCATCCACGTTGTTGAAAACGGCAGGATATCCTTCTTTCTTTTTTTTTTAACTTAATGAGTTTTATTTCCATTATAGGTGTACATAAATCATCACAAATCAATGTGATAGATTTTGTGTCCCAAACCCGCAGTGCATCCCCCCACCCCCCAGACTGTCTTATTTGAAAAACCAAGGTTTTCCAAAGTCTGTGAGTCATTCTCTGTTCTGCAAAGAAGTCCATTGTGCTTTTAGTTTCCACATGTAAGCGGTAGCATTGGGTGTTGCTGTCTAATTGTCTGACTGGTTTCACTTCGCATGATAATTTCTAGGTCCATCCATGTTGCTAGAAATGTTGGTAATCTGTTCCTTTTAATGGCTGAGTAACATTCCATTGTGTGTATGCACCATATCTTCCCTATCCACTCCTCTGTCGATGGGCATTTAGGTTGTTTCCATGACCTGGCTATTGCATAGAGTGCTGCAATGAACACTGGAGTACACGTGTCTTTTCAAGTCAGGGTTTCCTCTGGATAGATGCCCAGGAGTGGGATTGCTGGATCA
>PVHT020003428.1:1951223-1965794 GCA_004024745.2 Catagonus wagneri | reverse complement strand
GATGTTGCTATCATTTATGTCAGAGAGTGTTTGGCCTATGTTTTCCTCTAAGAGTTTTATAGTATCTGGTCTTATGTCTAGATCTTTAATCCATTTTGAGTTTATTTTTGTGCATGGTGTTAAGAAGTGTTCTAGTTTCATTTTTTTACATGTAGCTGTCCAGTTTTCCCAGCACCACTTATTGAAGAGGCTGTCTTTTCCCCAATGTATATTCTTGCCTCCTTTGTCATAGATTATTTGACTATAGATGCATGGATTTAATTCTGGGCTTTCTATCCTGTTCCACTGATCTATATTTCTGTCTTTGTGCCAGTACCATACAGTTTTGATGACTGTAGCTTTGTAGTAGAGTGTGAAGTCAGGGAGCCTGATTTGTCCAGCTCCATTTTTGTTTTTCAGGTTGTCTTTGGCTATTCTGGGCCTTTTGTGCTTCCAAACAAACTTTAAAATATTTTGTCCTAGTTCTTTGAAAAAGGTCCTTGGTAATTTGATAGGGATTGCACTGAATCTGTAGATTGCCTTGGGTAGTATAGTCATTTTGATAATATTGACTCTTCCAATCCAAGAACATGGTATGTCTTTCCACCTGTTCATGTCATCCTTGATTTCTTTCATCAGTGCCTTATAGTTTTCAGAGTACAGGTCTTTTGTCTCTTTAGGTAGGTTTATTCCTAAGTATTTGATTCTTTTTGATGCAATGGTAAACGGGATTGCTTCCCTAATTTCTCTTTCTGATCTTTCATTGTTAATACATAGAAATGCAGTTGATTTCTGTGTATTAATTTTGTATCCTGCAATTTTGCCAAATTCATTGATGAGCTCTAACAGTTTTCTGGTAGAGTCTTTAAGATTCTCTAGGTATAGTATCATATCATCTGCAAAAAGTGATAGTTTTATTTCTTCATTTCCAATTTGGATTCCTTTTATTTCTTTTTCTTTTCTGATTGCTGTAGCTAGGACTTCCAGAACTATGTTGAATAGTACTGGCAAGAGTGGACTTCCCTGTCTTGTTCCTGATCTCAGTGGGAATTCTTTCAGCTTTTCACCATTGAGAATGATGTGAGCTCTGGGTTTGTCACATATGGCCTTTATTATGTTGAGGTAGGTTCCCCCTATGCCCACTTTCTGAAGCGTTTTTATCAGAAATGGGTGTTGGATTTTGTCAAAGGCTTTTTCTGCATCTATGGAGAGGATCACATGGTTTATATTCTTTAGTTTGTTAACATGGTGTATCACACTGATTGATTTGCAGATATTGAAGAATCCTTGCATCCCTGGGATAAATCCCACTTGATCGTGGTGTACAATCCTTTTAATGTATTGTTGGACTCGGTTGGCTAGTATTTTGTTGAGGATTTTTGCATTTCTGTTCATTACTGAGATTGGCCTGTAATTTTCTTTTTCTGTGGTATCTTTGTCTGGTTTTGGTACCAGGGTGATGGTTGCTTCATAGAATGAGTTTGGGAGTGTCCCTTCCTCTGCAATTTTTTGGAAGAGTTTCAGAAGGATTGGCCTTAACTCTTCTCTAAATGTTTGAAAGAATTCGCCTGTGAAACCATCTAGTCCTGGACTTTTGTTTGCTGGAAGTTTTTTAATTACAGTTTCAATTTCAGAACTTGTGATTAACCTATTCATATTTTCTCTTTCATCTTGGTTTAGTCTTGGGAGATTGTACTTTTCTAAGAATTTGTCCATTTCTTCTAGGTTTTCCATTTTATTGCCATATAGTTGCACATAATAGGCTCTTATGAACCTTTGTATTTCTGTGATGTCTATTGATACTTCTCCTTTTTCATTTCTAATTTTATTGATTTGTGTCCTCTCTCTTTTTTTCTTGATAAGTCTGGCTAAGTAAGGGTTTATCAATTTTGTTGATCTTTTCAAAGAACCAGCTTTTAGTTTCATTAATCTTTTCTATGGTTTTCTTCGTTTCTATTTCATTGATTTCTGCTCTATCTTTGTGATTTCTTTTCTTCTACTAACTTTAGGTCTTGTCAGTTCTTCCCTCTCTAGCTGCTTTAGATGTAAAGTTAGGTTGTTTATTTGAGCTTTTTCTTGTTTCCTGAGATAGGCTTGTATTGCTATAAACTTTCCTCTTAGAACTGCTTTTGCTGCATCCTAGAGGTTTTGGAATGTTGTGTCTTTGTTGTCATTTGCTTCTAGGTATTTTTTAATTTCCTCTTTGATTTCTTCAGTGGTCCATTAGTTATTTAGTAGCATGTTGTTTAACCTCCACATATTTGTATTTTTGGCCATTTTTTTCTTGTTGTTGATTTCCAGTCATATAGCATTGTGGTCAGAGAAGATGCTTGAAATGATTTCAATTTTCTTAAAGTTACTGAGGCTTGATTTGTAGCCCAGGATGTGATCAATCTTAGAGAATGTTCCATGCGCACTTGAGAAGAATGTGTATTCTGTTGCTTTTGGATGGAATGTCCTATAGATATCTATTAAGTCCATCTGATCTAATGCTTCATTCAGGGCCTGTGTTTCCTTATTGATTTTCTGTCTGGATGACCTGTCCATTGCTGTACGTGAGGTGTTAAAGTCCCCTACTATGATGGTGTTATTGTTGATTTCTCCTTTTAAGGTTGTTAGCAGTTGCCTTATATATTGTGGTGATCCTATGTTGGGTGCATAGATATTTAAAATTATTATATCTTCTTCTTGGATTGATCCTTTGATCATTATGTAGTGCCCTTCCTTGTCTCTTAAAATGTTCTTCATCTTAATGTCTATTTTGTCTGATATGAGTATTGCTACTCTGGCTTTCTTTTGATGCCTGTTTGCATGGAATATTTTCTTCCATCCTCTCACTTTCAATTTGTATGTGTCTCTAGAGGTGAAGTGGGTCTCTTGAAGACAGCATAAATATGGGTGTTGTTTTTGTATCCATTCGGCTAGTCTATGTCTTTTGGTTGGGGCATTCAGTCCATTAACATTTAAGGTAATTATTGATATATATATTCTTATTGCCATTGTATTAACTGTTTGGAGTTTTTGTTGCTCTCTTTTTCTTCCCTTATTCTCTTGTTGTCTCCTCTCACAAGATGGCTATCTTTAATGTTGTATTTGAGTTGATTTTTCTTATTTGCTTGTGTATCAATTGTAGATTTTTGGTTTGTGGTTACCCTGAAGTTTTGATAGAGGAGTTTATATATATATAAGTGAGATTGTTTTAAGTTGTTGGTTTCTTAATTGCATATGCTTCTCCAGTGACCTACATTTGTGCTCTCTTCTCACGATTTCTGACTTTGGTAGCATAATTGTGAATGGATGATTTTGTATCTTTACTGTATATATGCCTTTACTGGTGAGCCTTGTCATTTGTGGTGTTTTTGTTTCTGGTTGTGGCCTTTTCTTTTCTGCTTAGAGAAGTTCCTTTAGGATTTGTTGTAAAGCTGGTTTAGTGTTGCAGAAATCTCTTAGTTTTTGCTTTTCTGTAAAGGTTTTGATCTCTCCTTCAAATCTGAATGAGTGCCTTGCTGGATAAAGTAATCTTGGTTGGAAGTTTTTTCTTTTCATCACATTTAGTATATCATGCCACTCCCTTCTGGCCTGCAGAGTTTCAGCTGAAAAATCTGCTGATAACCTTATTGGGGTTCCCTTGTATGTCATTTGTTTCTTTTCCCTAGCTGCTTTCAATATTTTCTCTTTGTCTTTAATTTTGGTCATTTTGATTAATATGTGTCTGGGGGTGTTCCTCCTTGGGTTTATTTTATATGATACTCGTTGCGCTTCCTGGATTTGAGTGTGTGGTTCCTTTCCCATATTAGGAAGTTTTCGGCTATAATCTCCTCAAGTATTTTTTCTGTCCCCTTCTCTCTTCTCCCTCTGGTACCCCTGTAATACGGATGTTTGTGTGTTTAACATTATCCCAGAGTTCTTTGAGACTCTTCTCATTTCCTTTCAATCTTTTATCTCATTTCTCTTCTGCGTTAGTGATTTCCACTAATCTGCCCTCCACCTTGCTGATTCGTTCTTCTGCCTCCTGTATTCTACTGTTGGCTGCTTCTAATGAACTTTTTATTTCAGTTATTGTATTTTGCATCTCTTCTTGTTTAATTTTTACATCTTGTATTTCTTTGCTCATTATTTCCTGTAAATGATCAGTCTTTGTCTCCAGTCTATTTCCAGTGCCTTGCATCATCTTCAGCATCAGCAGTCTGAAGTCTCTTTCTGGGAGGCTGATAATCCCCTTATCACTGAGCTGTTTTTCTGGGCTTTTCTCTTTCTCCCTTATCTGAGTTAGAGTTTTCTGTCTTTTCATTTCTATAGGTTTTTGGTGTGGTGACCTTTTTCCCAACAATAGAGTTGTAGCCTCCCTTAGTTCAGGTGCTTGCCTCCCCTGTGGCTAAAGTTGGTATGGAGGGGTCTTGCTGTAGGCTTCCTGATGGGAGGGAGTGATGCCTGCTCACTGGTAGGTGGGGTTGATTCTTATTCCTCTGATGGGTGGGGCTTTGTCTCTGGATGAGATTAGAGGCTGGCTGTGTGCCTGAGGGGTCTTTAGGCAGCCTGTTTAGTGATGGGTGGGGCTGTGATCCCACCTGGATTATTGTTTGGCCTGGGGCTTCTCAGGGCTGATGGGAGGGAGCAGATTTTCCCAGAAATGGCCCCCTCCAGAGAAATGCAGGCTGATGAATGTTCCTGCCCCTGCCCCTGGCTGTAAGGGAGGCTGGGTTGTGTGGTCTCTAACTGGGTGATCAGAGGCTCTGGGGGATCAATCACTAAAAGGAAGAAGGGGAAAGGAGCTACTAGAGATAGTCGCCTCCACTGCACAGTGCTTATCAAATGCTTAGTTGTTTTAAGACAAAAATGGGTGTGGCACTTCACCTCCGTTGCCCTTCCCCCACAACAAGCCACAGTCATCCCTGTTTTCCCAGGAGATCCTCCAAGAATTGCAGTCAGGTTCCACCCAGATTCCTATGGAGACTGCTTTGCCCTGGGAACCAGTGCACGTGAAAGTCTGTGTGTGCCTTTCAAGAATGGGGTCTCTGTTTCCCCCAGGCCTGTGGAGCTCCTGCACACAAGCCCCACTGGCCTTCAATGCCAGATGCTCCAGAGGCTCTTTCTCCCTGTGCCAGATCCCCAGGTGTGGGGATTTGACGCGGGGCTCAGAACTCTCAGTCCTGTAGCTGAGACTCTGTGATACAGTTACTTTCCAGTCTGTGGGGCTTCCCACCCGGGAGGTATGGGGTTGCTTCTATCGCGTAATCGCCCCTCCTACCTCTTGATGTGGTCTCCTCTTCGTCTTCTGGAGCAGAATATCTTTTTTGGAAGTTTATAGTCCATTTGGTTGAAGGTTGCTTGGCATTTGGTTGTAGTTTTGCTGTTCTTTGAGAGAGAAGTTGAGCTCCAGCCCTTCTATTCTGCCATCTTAATCCAATCTCCAGGATTTCCTTCTTTCTAATGGCTGAACAATACATGAGTGTATCAAATAATACACGAGTGACACAAACTTACACAACGCTGTACGTCTATTACATTTTGATAAAGCTGTAAAAAAATTGATCTGAGAATCCCATTTTTGTGAATCAGTCCTTCAAAAAGAAGGTACAAGGTCTGTTTCCTGCTGGTGTCAGTTTCTCTTTATTTACAGGTTATAGCTCCCTGCATACGCTAGAGCTTTCCTCTTTCTTTGGCCTTATCACCAGGAAGTGCCATACCCATCTTTGTCTTAAAACAACTAAGCATTTGGTAAGCACTGTGCAGTGGAGGCCACTATCTCTAGTAGCTCCTTTCCCCTTCTTTTTTAGTGATTGATCCCCCAGAGCCTCTGATCACCCAGTTAGAGACCACACAACCCAGCCTCCCCTACAGCCAGGGGCAGTCATAGGAATACATTCCAGCCAATAAGAGATAAGTGAAGGAAGGTCTTCAAACTCCAGAGATGAAGACATTGTGTTTGTTCATCTAGAAGCTCTGGCCTCTCTCTTAGAGATACCAGTGAATGTCTGCTGGCCTCTTGAACTGAGAGGAGATAGAAGCGGGAGCCAGAGGATGACTGCTTTCTGCCATAGGGACAAGAAACAAGGAGAGGTGGTTTTCAGAGAAAGGAGAACAGAGCAATTGGGAAACAAGAGGCTGGGGTGGGAGGTAAGTGGGTGGAGGGTAATATTATGAAGCCTGTCTGGCTGCCCCAGTCTTGGCTCTCATTCCTTCTGAGTGAGGCCATGCTACTCCTATCCTATGGCCCATTAAATAGGTTCCTTGGGGTTCCCGTTGTGGCTTAGTGGGTTATGAACCTGACTAGTATCCATGAGTGGGTACTTGCTCAGTGGGTTAAGGATCCATCTTTGTTGTGAGCTTTGTTGAATAGGTCGAAAATGCTGCTCAGATCCCACATTGCTGTGACTGTGGCATAGGCTGGCAGCTGCAGCTCCAATCTGACCCCTAGGAACTTGCATATGCTGCAGGTGCAGCCCTAAAAGCAATAAATAAATAAATAAATAAATAAATAAATAAATAAATTCTCATTTTGCTTCAGTGAATCCTTTGAGTCAATTTTCCGTTATTTGCAGGAAAAGGGGATTTATAAAGAATTACCAAATAACCCTTTCTTTTGCATATAATAGCAGAGAAGTTGTGGCAGGAAAGATTTTTGAGATGTTATATTTTGCTTTTGCTGTTGGGAATAATTAGAATAACAGCCATTTGCCTGTTTACATTTGGATGTTCCCCTCTCTGTTCTAAGGTAGACAGGCTTTGGGGTTCCCATCTCAGAGGAAGTTGGAGCTATGGAGCTGCAAGAAGTTACCCTAAGGTGGCCTGCTGTCCTAGGTTTGGTTTCCAAAAGTTTGGGTTCCTTGGAGGGGATTATTTTGGAGGAGGGGAGAGAGGTTAAGTGTCCTAGAGTTGGGTAGTTGGAAGCAGAGAGAGTGAAGGGAGAGTCTTGAGATGAGAGAAGGATAAAAGTCTGTATATTCTGTGACTTTTGAAGATCCCAGGACCTCAGAGGGGCCACAACCTGGTGCATTAGAAAAGACAGGAGATAGGATTCTGTCTTTCCAGACCTGATTGTCACTTCCTGACAATAAAATTTGATTTATAAAAATGGAAGGTTTGACAGATTTGGGTCACAGGCCATAGTTTGCTAACTCTTGAAGTAAATATCACCATTTAGCAATTCTCAGTGAATAAGAAGATAAGAACATTAGGCTGTAAGAGATGTTCACATTTTAAAAAGGCAGATGTCCAGGCATTGCACGTCTCCCGTGGTCTTGCCAAACATAGCTTGTAGTCTTTCCAAAGGGACCAAACCTGAGTCTAATCCGGCCTCTGGAGGCAGCTACATATTTGAAGGGAATGTAAGGGACAGAGAAGCATGTTGAACTGTGCCGTGTACGCAATCAGCAAAATCTAGACTGTGAGAAGTTGTATGAGTCAACAGACTGGGTAAAGTAAAGGCACAGAGAAGGAGAAATGGGTTGAAAGAGATTTAGAGATGTATCAGTTTGGAGAATGGGCAGGACTAAAGTCCGGTTTAGGAAGGTACATTTGGGTGATTATAAAAATTAGGATCTGGGGAGGGTTGTGATTGGGAAGGAGCCCATGGCTGGGGCTTCTGGAGTGGATGGCAAAATTCCCCCTTTTTTTTTTTTTTCTCTTTAGGGCCGCACCCACGGCATATGGAAATTCCCAGGCTAGGGGCTGAATCGGAGCTACAGCTGCCGGCCTCTGCCCCAGCCACAGCAATGCCATATCCGAGCCGCGTCTGTGACCTACACCATAGCTCACGGCAATGCCAGATCTTTTAACTCAATGAGTGAAGCCAGGAATCAAACCCATGTCCTCATGGATACTAGTCAGGTTCATTACCATTGAGACACAGTGGGAACTCCAGGATTCTATTTCTTGATCTGATGGTGATGATAAGAATGTTCACTTGAGAGTATACTACGCATTTTTGTTTTTTATTTTTATTATTTTGGTATTTATGTTTTGTTTTGTAGTTAAAAAAAAAAAAGGAGTTCTAAGGATAACATAAGCCTGGAGCTGCTAGGTGCCGAGACTCTTTCTATATGCAGAAAGTTGCTTTGGTAATGGAGCCATCCCAGAGGAATGCACAGTCTAAAGACAAAATGTGAGACACAAAGTCAATGATGATCTTGTTTGATTACCTGCATCCAGCCATTCCCGAAGCTTGCTTGATATACCCTTGGACTTTTCAGTTACACGAACCAATAAAGACTCTTGTTATTTCTACTGCTTTGATTTGTAACCAAGAGTCCATCCATATATCTGTAGATCCTCAAAAGGATTTTTCAAGTTGAACTCTTTCTCTTATTACAGTATAGCTGATTTACGATGTTGTGCCAATTTCTGCTATACAGCAAAGTAACCCAGTCTTTATATATATATATATATTTCCCCCTTTCTTATATTATCTATCTATATATTTTTATATATATATATTTTTTTTTTAATTTTCCCTTTCTTATATTATCTTCCTTCATTGCCTTTCCCAAGAGACTACATTTAGTTCTCTGTGCTATATAGCAAGACTTCATTCCTTATCTATTCTAAATGTAACAGTTTTCATCTACTAACCCCAAACCGCCCATCTATCCCACTCCCTCCCCCTCACCCCCTTGGCAACCACAAGTCTGTTCTTTATGTCTGTGAATCTGTTTCTGTTTTGTAGAAAGGTTCATTTGTGCCATATTTAAATTCTACATATAAGTGATATCATATGGTACTTGTCTTTCTCTTTTTGACTTACTTCACTTAGTATGAGAGTCTCTAGTTGAAACCATGTTAATGCAAGTGGGATTTGTTTCCTTTTTATGGCTAAGTAGTATTCCATTGTGTGTGGGTACCACATCTTTTTAATCCGTTCATCTGTCAGTGGACATTTAGGTTGTTTCCTTGTTCTGGCCATTGTGAATAGTGCTGCTCTGAACATATGGGTGAATGTGTCTTTTTGAATTATAGTTTTGTCTGGATATATGCCTAGGAATAGGGTTGCTGGATCATATGGTAGTTCTATATTCAGTTTTCCGAGGAAACTCCATACTGTTCTCCATAGCAGTTGTACCAATTTACTTTCCCGCCAATCAGTGTAAGAGGATTCTGTTTTCTCCATACCCTCTTCAGCATTTTGTTATTTTTTGACTTATTAGTGATAACTATTCTGACTGGTGAGAGGTGTTACCTCATTGTAATTTGGATTTGCACCTCTCTTTCTTTTTATTTCTTTCTTTCTCTTTTTAGGACCACACTCACGGCATATGGAAGTCTCAGGCTAGGGGTCAAATCTGAGCTGTAGCTGCCTGCCTACACCACAGCTACAGGATCACAGGATCTGAGCAGTGTCTGTGACCAAAACCACAGCTCACAGCAATGCCAGATCCTTAACCCACTGAGCAAGGCCAGGGATCAAACCCACGTCCTCATGGATACTAGTTGGGTTCATTGCCACTGAGCCATGACGGGAACTCTTGATTGGCGTTTTTCTAATAATAGTGATGTTGAGCATTTTTTCATGTGCCTGCTAGTCATCCATATGTCTTCTTTGGAGAATGTCTATCTAGTC
Source organism: Catagonus wagneri (assembly GCA_004024745.2). Classification (NCBI taxonomy): domain Eukaryota; kingdom Metazoa; phylum Chordata; class Mammalia; order Artiodactyla; family Tayassuidae; genus Catagonus; species Catagonus wagneri. Next base: position 1,956,259 of record PVHT020003428.1, on the reverse strand, counting down.
TTCTGCCCAATTTTTGATTGGATTTCTTGTTTTGTTGTTAGTTTTATGGATTATTTGAATATTTGGAGACAGCCCATGTTTGCAACTATCTCAAAAGGAGTTTGAATATCCTTTCGTGAGTATTTCTGAAGAAACTGATGGTTTTGTCGGATTTTTGGTGATTGCTTCAATTGTATGCAGTAACTCACACTCATTACCACACACAGGCAAACCTGTTCTTCATTCTCTCAATGCTTTGGAAAGCTTTATTCCATAGTTCATGACGGTGGGATCCATTGTAATTCACTAAGACCTGGTTCATTATGACCTTGTTTGAGGGTTGGCAGAGCTCACTGAAGGAGGGAATGGGAAGGAATGTTCTGCCAAAGGAGGAAAAAGATCTTGTCACCTGGGACAGTTGGCACATTTGTTGGGTTAGTCTAAAGTAAGAGGAAGTCATGTGTTTCAGATATCATTCAATTAGTCATTCGTTAGGTATTTGCAGGTTTCCAGGCATTGCACATGACAGCCCCAGGCTCAGCTTTCAGTGAACTCACAGCTGGGGTTGTGGGGTTAGGTGAATAGCCATGTGGCATAGCCTGGGGAGCTCTCAGAGGACCTCTTGTCTCTGGTCTAAATCATCCCCCTCTTCCAGCTTCTGAAATTTCCATCATTTGCTTTCCTACTTTTCTTTCTCTCTTTCTTTCTTTCTCTCTCTCTCTTTCTCTTTCCTTTTTTCTTTTCTTTCTTCTTTCCTTCTTTCTTTCTTTCTCTTTCCTTCTTTATTTTTTCTTTCTTTCCTTCCTTCTTTCTTTCTCTCTCTCTCTTCCTCCCTTCCTCCCTTCCTTCCTCCTTCTCTTTCTTTCTTTTGCTTCTTAGTGCTGCAGCATGTGGAGTTTCCTTGGCTGGGGTCAAATCCAAGCTATAGTTGCCGGCCTACGTCACAGCCATAGCAACGCCAGATCCAAGCCACATTTGCGAGGTACACCACAGCTCACGGCAACGACAGATCCTTAACCCACTGAGCGAGGCCAGGGATTGAATCCATATCCTCATGGATACTAGTTGGGCTCATTGCTGCTGAGCTACAACAGTAACTTCCCTGATTTCTATTTTTTTTACTTTTTAGGGCAGTACTCGCAGCATATGGAGATTCCCAGGCTAGGGGTCTAATTGGAGCGACAGCTGCTGGCCTGTGCCACAGCCACAGCAACACAGGATCCGAGTCGCATCTGTGACCTACACCACAGCTCACGACAACACTGGATCCAACCCACTGAGCAGGGCCAGGGATCGAACCTACGTCCTCAGGGATACTAGTTGGATTCATTAACCACTGAGCCACGACGGGAACCCCCCTGATTTATTTCTTAACACTGCTGCATTACTTACAGGAAGCCCTGTTTAGAATGCAAAAATGTGTTAAAAATGTGTTAACTAGAGGGATGAGCACCCTTTAGGACGTGATATCTATATGGTAAAATTGGAAAGGATACATGTAATGAGAAAACAGTCTTTGGGAACAGCATGCAACCTGCAATCTGGAGACCAGGTGTTCCCAAAGGTTATTGGAGGGGGATGGCCATGGGAGAAAGAGAATTGGAGAAGTGCCTAATATTTCACCAGTTTTCTCATGTTTCGGCAGTACTCATGCATTGTGTTTATCTCCCTGGTAGGGAAGTGAGACTTACTATTTTGTATTCTAGGCGTTGAAGTCAGACAGAACTGTGTTTTAATCCCAGCCTTGCTAATTACTGGCTGATGACGTGCACTAGGTCACTGCTAAACTCTCAGCTTCAGTTTGTTTATCTGCAGAATACAGAGAGAATATTTGCTTTACTGGATGGTGGTGGGAATAAAAGACATCAATGTACACAGAAAGCCCAAGTTCACCGATTTTTCTCAGTGAATGTTAGTTCCTTTCCCGGGCTGAATAATCCCAGTCTTTTGATAGCATCCAGGTCAAAGAGAAGGGAAATTTTCAATTGCTCCTCTTACAGCAATAGAGATGAAACTTTTGGGGGAAGTTTTATCCTTTTAAAAAGAAAGAGAAACTTAGCCCAATCTCATTCATTTGGCATTCCACAGCCACATTTCTCAATACCCTACTTTGCAGTTATTTTGTAGTATTTCTCTTCCTGGGCCATTTTAGCTCCCAACAAATCAGAGCCTAACTAACCCCCCTTATGTCAGAGAACAGACGTCATAGAGTTCTTCCCTTCTGTTTGTTTTTGTTTTCTCAAAGTATTGGCTTTTGGTGCCCAAGGCAATCAGGAAATGAGGGGAGTTTCCTTTTCTGGGTAACAGATGATTAAAAGTAATGATGTATTGAGTGCCGGCTGTGCACCAGCCAAGTGGGCTCTGCATCTTACCCAGCTGCTTTAATCTTTGTGATATCCCTGTGCGTGGGGATTATTATTGCAGATTTATAGAGCCCTGTAGGATTGTTTGAGGATTAAATGAAATCATGTTTGAAGGTGCTTAGAATGTCTAGATTCATTAGCTATCATTACACTATTATTTTTCAGCGAAGAAACTCAGGTGCTGGTTGCTTAAGATCCCCACCTGAAGTCTCCCAGCTATAGGCTGAAGAAGAAGCATCCCAGGCCTTGCTGTGCAAAGTCAGTGTGAGAGACCCACTGTGTTTTACAGCATCTTGATTGAAATGACAAAACACTAATCAGCTTGAACAATGGCAAAATTTCAACCCTGTTTTAACTGAGAGTCCAGTGAGTTCAACGTAATTTGGGGTCAAAACATTTCCTCTTCTTCCTGATCTGATCTGCTCCTAGTAGAGATGCCAACTTCAGCCCTTACCAACTCCCAGAGAACAGTCTTATAAAACTCAACTGCTTTTCCAGACCCATCTCCCATCTACTTTTCATACCATTAGCAAATACTATGGTGTTTATCTGTGGTCTGACTTGTCCTTCTCTTGGCCTCCTGGGATTGCTCTAGGGATGGGATGGCCAATAGGCACCTTTTCGCCCTTAATTTCAAACTTGAATTAAGAGTGGTAGTCCCTTTCTGATGGTAGATATAGTAAGATGGAAATCTTGGTGGTGCTATATTTCCTGGTACACGTAGAAAGCCAGTCTTAAGAGAAACTGAAGCCAACACAACAAGGGAAGCAAAGACAAGCAAGAGAATTCTGGTGGGACTGAAATTCCTGGTTCCACAAGTTTCTGAAACCTTGGTTCATTGTCATCCCCCCACCACCCGCCCCCTACGTGGACAGTTCAACCTTTTTTTGGATTCCTTAAGCTGATTTTTCTTCTTTACTTTTGCCGAGGATGTTCAGGTACCAAGTCTCTATCACTTTCCACCAGGAGTCCTGGATAACATAAATACCACATAATCACAGCTTAACTGGACTGCCTGCAGACTCTAAGGACAGTTTTGCTTATGCTATTCTTTGTGTCTAGAATGTTCCCCATTCCCACAATTGTAAAGCTAAATCACTCAATCTTTAAGGCTCCACATCTCATGAACATTCCCTGGTCCAATCTGCTGGAATTCAACTATCCCTCTTCTAATCTTCATAGTTGCTCAGTTTGTTTGTTTCTTTAGCTTTTTAGGGCTGCATTTTTGGCATATGGAAGTTCCCAGGCTAGAGGTCAAATCAGAGCTACAGCTGCTGGTCTACACCACAGCCACAGCAACTCAGGATCTGAGCTGCATCTCTGACCTACACCACAGCTCACAGCAACGCCAGATCTCTGACCAACTGAGCACAGCCAGAGATTGAACCCGCATCCTCATGGATACTAGTCGGATATGTTTCTGCTGCGCCACAATGGGAACTCCCTCCATAGTCCTTTAAAAGGGGAAAAATTTATCTTATTATATTCAAAACTCTCTAACTTGTGGTATAATTATTTGTATATACGCCCCCCTCTACTACTTTCTTTCCAGAACAAAGATTTGCCTTGTTCGTCCTGTTCTTACTGTGCTACCACAGAGTCTGGCATGGATAGCACTATATACCCATTATTTCCCTTCTTCTTCCCTTCTCCTCATTGCAGGCACATTTTACCCCCTAGAGCTTCATTGTCTGTCCTCAGCATCAATATTCCATTTCCTGCTGCTGGGTGAGAAAATGTTCATCTGTGTCTGCCTTAGGCAGTTGTGTTTTGATGAAACAACACTTACAAACTGTTGTAAAAATAAGCTAATTTACCTAAAAATGGTAACAGCATTGCAGCCTTAAGGAACTAGCAAGGGAAGTTGAGATAGCGAGTTGTTCTCATATATGTGATATTTAATTTAGATTATGGATTTCATTCTTAGAAAAGTGCAATCTCCCAAAACTAAACCAAGATGAAATCGAAAATATGAATAGACCAATCACAAGCTCTGAAATTGAAACTGTGATTTAAAAACTTCCAGCAAACAAAAGTCCAGGACCAGATGGTTTCACAGGTGAATTCTATCAAACATTTAGAGAAGAGCTAACGCCTATCCTTCTGAAACTCTTCCAAAAAATTGCAGAAGAGGGGACACTCCCAAACTCATTCTATGAGGCAACCATCACCCTGATACCAAAACCAGACAAAGATACCACAAAGAAAGAAAATTACAGGCCAATCTCACTGATGAACATAGATGCAAAAATTCTCAACAAAATACTAGCCAACCGAATCCAACAATACATTAAAAGGATTGTACACCACGATCAAGTGGGATTTATCCCAGAGATGCAAGGATTCTTCAATATCCGCAAATCAATCAGTGTGATACACCACGTTAACAAACTAAAGAATATAAACCATACGATCCTCTCCATAGATGCAGAAAAAGCCTTTGACAAAATCCAACACCCATTTCTGATAAAAACACTTCAGAAAGTGGGCATAGGGGGAACCTACCTCAACATGATCAAGGCCATCTATGACAAACCCAGAGCTCACATCATTCTCAATGGTGAAAAGCTGAAAGAATTCCCATTGAGATCAGGAACAAGACAGGGATGTCCACTCTCGCCACTACTATTCAACATAGTTCTGGAAGTCCTAGCTACAGCAATCAGAGAAGAAAAAGAAATAAAAGGAATCCAA
>PVHT020003428.1:1934429-1947679 GCA_004024745.2 Catagonus wagneri | reverse complement strand
ACTAAAAGACACAATGAACCTTCTTACAGAACAGACAATGACTCACAGACTTTGGAAAACCTTGGTTTTTCAAATAAGACAATCTGGGGGGGTGGGGGGATGCACTGGGGGTTTGGGATACAAAATCTGTAAAATTGACTTGTGATGATTTATGCACACCTATAATTGAAATAAAATCCATTAAGAGAAAAAAAAAGAAGTAATGAAAAAAAAAAGACTCCATGGAAATGCAAAAAAAAAAAAAAGAATAAAGTGCTAATTACCAATCTCAAAGACTTTTTGTAAAAAACAATAGCAAGTTATTGTTTTCACATTTTGGAAAAACCTCTCGGCCTCTGATAGGCAGTACTATCTAGATCAGAAAGACTGGCTGAAGGGAACTCTTGGGGACCAAGTATGTGAGGTGGAATGCATTCTCTTTTTCTGGTGTTTAAACACAAGCTGTAAGAACAAAATGTTTCTAATTAAGATACCACTGATTTTTCCCTCCATTAATTCCGTCTTTCTTCAAAGCTAATGGACATACACAATGACTCCACATCAAAGACTTTTTTCTAATGGTTTGGGGATGTGAGTTTTATTAGAACAAAGCAGAATTCACAACCCATAACAGAGCAATTTGCTGCAGTTATTTTGGCGTTGATTTACGAATCACTCTTCATGAAATGGGCTGGATCCTCGTTATGTGTGCTCTCCTTCTAATTCTCCTCCAAGAAGCATTTCAGCTCTGTCCTTCCCCTCTCTTCATCCTTTCCCCCATACCCTTGTCACTTGAAGTCTCCTCACATGGTATTATGATTATCTATTTTCCTCCTTACCTTCTCCCATAAGACCTTAAGTTCCCTGAAGGCAAGTATTAAGGCTGCTCAACTTAGTATATTCAGTGTCTTGCATAAGTGCCTAGTTTAGGATAGGCGTTCAACAAAGATCTATTAAATGAATGAATGAAAATAATGCCTTACATTTATAGAGAGTTTTAGGCTTACAAGTACGTTCCTATGTTATTTGACTTCCATGATACTCTGAGGCAGGCAGGATACCCATTATTAGCCCCATTTATAGATGTGAGAAGTTCAGAAAGGTAGTGTAACCAGAGGGCAAAAAAGCTGCAATTTCAGGAGACACTAGGACTGAATGGATTCCTGTTCTGGAGCCCTTTTCTGAATACTGAAAAAGTTTGTTTCCTGAGCCAAGTGCCCAAGGCAAAACAAATTTACTCCCTGAATCCTTTTAAACTTTCTCCTGGTTCTGCATCCACACATCACTCCTCTGCTGGTTCCTTTCATCTTTGACTTAACCCTACTTAGTCAGGAGCCCCATATTTCCTATATGCAGATGAAAGATGAAAAAAAAATTTTTTTTTATATTGATTTTCCACTTCCTCCACCTGGGACCTGGGTCCCATCCGTGAAATGGGTATGATGAGCATGTGTGATGAAAGATGTAGCTGACTAGTATGGCCGGAGTGTGCAGCTCAGACGACCACCGCGGCAAGAGCCTTCAGAGCTGAAGCCTTGACCTTGAGTTCCCTTTATCCCCCTCACCCCTCCATCTCCAAAATTTGTGGAGGGAGGGGCAGAGGCAATCTTAATAAAATGAACTGGTAGAGTTTGGAGAATTATGCTAACGATAAACTCCAGCAGATGTTGATGTAAGTATTAAAGAGTGGTCAGGGTAGGGGTGGAATGGTCAAGGTGAAGGCAGAAGGTATTCAGGGCTTACTTGCTGACATTATTTGTATTTGATAATAGAATGCAATTGGACTCAGCTGTATTCAGTTCGCCTTTCTTTACTGCCCTGAGGGTGGAAACTAAGGAGAGGGCAAAGGGGAGAATGTTTTACTTGGCCTTTAAAATAAGCAACATCCTAGTAAAGTTTTACAAATCCAAGAACAGAATGTCAAGGGATGCCTGTATGATCAACAAGTTAAAATGAGAATGGCGAGAGAGCCTGTTAACCTCTTCTCAGCTTCACACAAGATACCCAGATTGTAAAGCAATAATGACATCATTCCACACACACCCACTCCCTCATTTCTAGTTTACTAGAAATAGACACACATAATTGGTGCTCGTTAGAATATTTCCAACAAAGATACCAGGAAGGTGGCTAGAAATGCAGTCTAGGAGTAAGAACGGGTACAGAAGGAAGGCAGTGACAGGTGTATTCATTCAACAATTTAGTGAGCATTTGGATCAGGGCTGGGTGCTGTGGACATAGTGATGACTAAGCCAGTCACGGTCCCTTCATTCGTGGGACTTCATTGCAGAGGTCGAGGTCAAGATCAAGGATATAATTTACCTCCGTTTTCGTCAGCAGAAAGGAAAACAGAGGAGTCACAGGCCCCAGCACCTGTAGGGTTTTGGCAGTCCTGTGGCGTAAAGACGTGAGTAAGATAAAAGTCAAATGAAACACTTTCATATGACTGACCTTAACCGGCCAGAAGCCTAGGCCTGACTGTCCTGGGAGATAAAGAACTCAGAGCGCATGGTGCGAGTCTGAGATAAAGGGGTGTGGCCGCCCAGGCCCTGCAGCCAGCTTTTCCTCGCGTCGCTCCATCCTGCACCACCAGGTCGCGGGGCAGTGGGGTCATCCACGCCCATTACGAGGAAAACTACGAGGAAAACGGGGCTCGCTGGCTGGCCGCCCCTCGCCTCCTCCTCACTGCCCTTTGTGAAGCGTCCCCAATTGTGCTTCATAGGCACAGTCCGATCCCCACGGAGGGACCGAGCTGTCTGGACTCCGAGAGGACTGAACGGTGAGGGCTGCGCGGTGGCGAGGAGTTCCTAGAACCTACGCTCCCCATTGCTTCCCATTAAAGTCCTTTCCTTTTCCCGTCCTCCTGCACACTCGACTGAGAGCGCTCCTCCCCCAACCCCTTTGGCCTCCCGCGATGAGCCTGGGGGCGGGGCGAGGGCTCCAGACTGCGCGAGAGTTGTGTCCAAATCCCGCGAGACTCATCTGCCGCCGCTGCCACCGCCTCTTACGTCTTTCCCTTTGACAAGTCGCCGCTGCTGCAGCAAAAATAAAGGACGCGGCCACCGCAGCAGCTGCCGAGCCGGGCTCGGGTCGCCGGAACCGCGCCCCACCCCCGCCAGCTCTGGAGCAGCATATGGTAACGCCTCCTCTTCGGCCCTCCTGGCCGCCTGTGCGTGTGCCCCGCTGGCCCGGCAAGGCCGACCCGGGCCGTTCGGGAGCCGCCGCCGAGAGGGGCCGCCGGGGTCCCGGTGGGATGCAGGCGAAGGCCTGGGGAAACCTTCCCGGCGCTGTGCGGCTTCCGGGACCCCAAAGGCCTCTCGTTGCCCGGGCGCCTACAGAGTCGCGTTAAAAGCCGAACCGCTCGGCAGAGAGGACGGAGGGACCCGCCCCTCCGGCGGCTTGCTGTACCTGTCCCTTGGCCCTCGGGGGTCGCGTCTCTGACCTTTTCCCCCACCCCTTTATCCGCTAACGAGAGCCCCGCCCCCGCTGGCGCTCGGGCCGGGGGGGGGGGGGCGGGTCGGGTGGCGGCCCGACTCTCGGGATCTGAGGAGATTCGCGACACTGGTGCCCTCCCGTCACCGGTAGCTTTTTGAGGGGTGGAGGTTGGGGCGACATGTCTTTCCCCTTTCCTCTGCTTTTGGGTGGGCGCAGCGCATCATATGGTAAACCTTTCTGCAAATCTTCCGTCTCTATAAAATAACAATTTATAAAGCTTCTGCTGCCAGGAGGGGAGACGAGATGCATTGTTCAGTCTCTGGGGTGAAATGAGGGTGATGATGACAGGAGCTGTCCCACGGAACACGGTGAAACCCTTTCTTTGATGGGTGGCAGGTTCGTGGGAGACACGAGGAGGATTGAAGCTGGTACCATCTCTCCCAGGAGGTTATGTAAAAGACATGCTGTGTGTCCTAGAGAACTGTGAAACACGGGGACAGAATTTGCCTTAATTTAAAAATAATTTCTGCATTACTGTAGAAAATATGGATACTCAGAATAATAGGAATACCAAATCTATCCTTGTAATTTCATTTCTATTTCATGGTTAATATTTTGGTCTATTTCCTAGCACTTAATTTTTTCAAATAGTGTTTGGCTCATCCTTGATTGGGACTTCCTCATTCTACATATGTTGCAAAAGTGATTTATTTGAGTCAGTTCTTAGCTCTGCTTGATTAAAATTGGTTACTTGTTTATTATCACTGGCTGTACTCAGTCATCACTCTTTCTTTCATTGGGCCTTCTTCCAGTATGATTGTTAGCTAAATTAAAAAAAAAAAATTATCTACTTGGATCTAGTACATAGGTGTTGTTACATTTTATCCTGTGGTGGGATCTGATAGTAGTGCTTGTGGAAAGTAAATAAACTTTGATTATTCATGGTGGGAAGAAACCTATTTACCTCAAGGTTTTATAAAATTGATTTCCGTTGATTATTTTTAGACCCAAATCATAATATGACATTGTTTGTTTCATAGTACTTTTGTGATTACAGTGGGATGGACATATGCATTTGATTATGTAGGTTTCTATACAAGCAAAATTGAATGTCCTAGGTGCCTGTATTATATACACACAAAATGTATTAGGCCCGTGTACACATTCATACATCTTGAAAATGAGTTAAAAATGTATCCTTGTACTATTTGAGAAAAGAAAGTATTAGGTAGGGCAAAGAATAGTCTTGTAATATTTCCTCTAAATCACATGACTGTATTATATGGCAGAATGAGACATCTAGGGAGGTTGAAAACCTGGAGGCTTTTAAAAACAGGTTGGATTGTCCTCTATCTAGGGTTGTCATTGGAGTGTATTAAATGGCTTGTCAAGTCTGCTTGTAATTCTAAACTTTTATGAATTTTACTTTCCCTCAGGTTCTTATCACTTTGCTTCTTAAATTTCTAGTCATGCTGTTTGCATGTGACACTTAGCCGTTCATTTGCTGGTCATGTATTCCACTCGCAATTGCAGGCATCCTGGTGATGCATGGAGGAAAAAGCAAATGTAAAGCCATCACTTAATCTTTTTTTTTTTAAATATAAACATCTGAAAATCCTATTTGACTAAAGGAATTTCGGAAGAGTTGTTGGTTAGACTGGATTGGTTAGTAGAGGGTGCAACTAATAAATACAGTACAATTCTAATGTCCTAAGCAGTTTTTCCCAAAAAAGACTAAATTACTCCTTTTCAATATTTGAGATTTAGAAAAAAAGGACTATGTATTTTGAACAGCTGATTTTCTAAAATTCAGATTTTCAGAACTTAATGATGACTTTGTAATTTGGGGTATGGAGAGGAGTTTGTATTAGCATAAAAGCAGACTGACTTGTGAAAAAAAACCTTGGATTTTGTGGTTGGACAACTAGGTAATAAAAAGTAACAAACTTACTATAATCTATTGGTAATTTTTAATGAAAATAAAACTTTGGCTTAGCAGATAATGGTGTTATTATGGGCACATACCACAGATAATCACAATATTGAAAACATTTACAAAATTGGTCATTTAAAAAGAAGTTTGCAAAGCCAGTGAAGTCACAATAGCCAGCAAGTTTTTTTTGATTGAAAAATGTATAAGGTATAAAAAAACATCAAGTAATTTATTTTTTAGATGCCAGGCCTAGTTTTTATGATTTTTATGATTTAGTGCAGAGGCTTTCACTTACTGGATCCCCTGAATTAATGGGAATATTAGATTCCAGATGAACCACCTGAGCAAGGAAGTAGGACAGTCACATAAGGTGATCAATTTATGGATTTTATTTACTTTTAAACTTATTTTGAAGTAATGTTATACTTAACAGAAATATTGGCAAGATAGTACAGAGTTCCTATACCCGTCACATAGCATCCTCTACTCTTGATGACTTACTAGTACATTGTAGTACAATAATCAAAACCAAGAAATTTGCATCAGTAAAGATATTATTGGAGTTCCCTTCGTGGCTCAGTGGTTAACGAATCCAACTAAGAACCATGAGGTTGCAGGTTCGATCCCTGGCCTTGCTCAGTGGGTTAAGGATCCGGTGTTGCCATGAGCTGTGGTGTAGGTCGCAGACGCGGCTCGGATCCCGCGTTGCTGTGGCTGTGGCGAAGGCTGGCAGCTACAGCTCCTGTTAGACCCCTAGGCTGGGAACCTCCACATGCCGCGGGTGTGGCCCAAATAAGGCAAAAAGACAAAAAAAAAGATATTATTAAGTAAACTACAGACTTTATTTGAATGCCACCAGTTTTTCCCCAGTGTTTTTTTTTTTTTTTTAATTCCAGGATCTAATCCTGGATCCCACATTGCATTTAGTAGTTTCATAGTTTTGTGTCCTCCAATCTGTGACAGTTCCTCAGTTTGTCTTTTATGACCTTGACACTTTGGGTGAGTACTAGGCAGTTATTTTGTGTCATTTTTCTCAATTTTGGTTTGTCTGTTATTTTTCTCATGATTAGATTGTGGTTATGTGTGTTTGCAAGAAAACTACAGAAGTGATGTCTCCTTCTCATTGCATCATACTAGAGGATACATGATGTTGACCTATCTTATTGCTAGTGATATTTTAACCTTGATTGCTTTATTAAGGCTCATTTTGCTATATTTTCCACTATAAAGTTACTCTTCTTCGTTTTGTAATTGAAGCATTTCTTAGGGAGTTCCTGTTGTGGCTCGGTGGAAAAAAATCCAACTAGTATCCATGAGAATGTGAATTTGGGTTTGGCCTTGCTCAGTGGTTTAGGGATCCAGAGTTGCCATGAGCTGTGGTGTAGGTCACAGACGCAGCTTGGATCTGGCATGGCTGTGGCTGTGACGTAAGCCAGCAGCTGCAGCTCTGATTCGACCCCTAGCCTGGGACCTTCTAAATGCCGCAGGTTTAGGGGAGGTACTTTGAGACTATGTAGATATACTCTTTCTTTTCAAACTTTCTGTCACTGATTTTAGCAACCATTGCTAGAACTTTCTGATGTAGTTATTACTGTAGTGTTTGCCTACTGGTGGTTTTGTATTTCCCTCATTCCTTTCACATTTATTATTGGAATTCTTCTGTAAAAAAGAGACAGTCTTTCCTCATTTCTGTTATTTATTTATTTATTTGGAGGTTCTCAGGCCAGGAGTGAAACCTGTGCCACAGTGGTGATCTGAGCCACATCAGTGAAAATGTGGGATTCTTAACCCACTGAACCACATGGAACCTCCTCATGGGTATTTATGTTATTTCATGGATTATAATTTAATAGTATCACTATTTTGTTGCTCCCATTCTTCCAGTTTTGGCCATTAGAAATTCTTTCAGTTTGGCCTCCACTCTGTTTTTGAGCACTTCCTTATATTCTGGCACCACAGGCTGTATTCCATGCTCACCTTGTATTTTCCTTGTACTTATCCTGGAATCAACCAATCCTCTAAGGAGATCTTTTTCCTTTTATTGGAGAATAGAATTTAAATCAAGATCTGGATGCTAGATGTGTTGTTCACTGGCATGTCACTGCTCCTAGGCCCTCAGAGAACAGAGGTAGGAAAGAGCTATTACGAACTTTCTTGTATAAGTTTTTATGTGAATATGTGTTTTCAATTTCCTTCAGTGTAGTGGAATGGAATTGCTAGGTCATATGATAACTTTTTGAGGAACCGCCAAACTCTTTTCCCATTCCCTTCTTTATTATATGAAGAATGACATGTTATAGATACTCTTTTCTAGCTTTTTTCAACATAATAGTATATCCTGGAAAACACTGCAAATCAGTTCATTCTTTTGAAGAGATAGTCTTGGTATTCTTCATTCTTTTTTATGGATATGTGATACTCTGTTGTATAGTTGTATCTTAATTTATTCAGCCATTCTTTTATGTATGGGCATTTAGGTTGTTTCCCATAGTTGGCAGTTATAAACAATGTTGCAGTAAATGACCTGTGTATATGTATTTTCATAGTGGAAGAAGTATTATCTTCAGGGTAGATTCCTGTAAGTGGAATTGCTGGGTCAAAAGTTCCATGCATAATGTAGATTTGTTAGGTATTGACAAATTTCCCTCCAGAAGTGTTAAACTAATTTGCATTCCCACCAGTAATATACGAGAGCACCTGTTTTCCCCATAGCCTCACCAGCAGAATGTGTTGTTGTGCTTTTTAATTTTTTTTCCAGAGGTGACTGATTTTAAAAAGCGCCCTGCAGTCATTTCAGTGACCCAAACCCTTGCGGAAGGGCACTTAATGCTTGCTGTTTGTATGTTCTTATAGCTTGAAAATGAAATATATTGTCTATTAATACGGCATTAATACATTTAAGTTATTTTGTGCGGGGCAAATTGACTAGAATGTAATTTTTGGTCTACCCGGGATAGCTCATTTGAAACTTTTGCATTTAATGGAGTTGCTGCATTGATTCATAATATCTCTGCTCTTAAATGCTTGTGGGGTTTAACAAAGGGGAACTGAAATTATAAGGAGAATACCTTTTCCTCTAGAGTCTGTATGAGATGATAGTTATTGGTTCACATTGTGTACTTGTTATTTTGAATAGTACATACAGTACATATTGAACTATGGTATGGTAGTTATTTGACCAGTAATGGCTGTATCTGGAACCTGTTATTACTTCCATAAGAAAGAAGACCAATCTTAAGGAAAAAGAAATCCAGAGTTTATAAAGTTCTGGATCAGGATAATCCTGTCAGATTTTAGTGGTGCCAAGAAACTGAGAGACATGAAAAACATCCCCATCTTACTAGGTAATAGGTTATGCCCGGTGAGGCTGAAAATTCAGGTTCTTTCCCCAAAAAAGGACGTTGTTCTAGGTGCTTAGAATACATTAATGAAAAAAACAAGAGTTCCTTTGTGACTCAACAGTTAACGACCCTAACTAGGATCCACGAGGATGCAGTTTCAATCCCTGGCCTTGCTGGCTGGGTTAAGGATCCTGCATTTCTGTGAACTGTGGTGTAGGTCGCTGATGTGGCTTGGATCCCATGTGGCTGTGGCTTAGACAGGCAGCCGTAGCTCCCATTGAACCCCTAGCCTGGGAACTTCCATATGCCGCGAGTGTCGCCCTAAAAAGCAAAAAGCAAAAAAAAAAGAAAAGAAAAAGCAAAGATTCTTACATTAGAGGAGCTTCAGTTCTGGTGGTTTTCTGATGAAACTGATGTTCTCGGGAAAACAGATGATTGTGAGTAGAACAGTAGAGGTCTGGTATAATCTTAAAATCACTTTTGGTGCTATAAAAACTTTGAATAACATTTGATTTTACTGGCTACAAAGAGAAGGCCATGAAAAGTCGCAGGATGGTAACTTAAAGTTGTTACCAATCGTTTTTCTCTTATTTTAAATGATTCCTACAACCACTACTACTGATAGTAATGGAATAATAATAATAGAATAATAATAGTATAGTATAGTTTTTTTTTTTTAACAACTGAGGTTCCATGAGAGAATTAAACCCTAATGTTCTAGGGTGTTTGAGCATTAATTGCGTGTGAAGAATAAACTTTTCTCCAGTGTGTCTAGAATGTCACTAGTTATATACCATCCTTGAGAGAAGTGAGAAAAGATTCATTCTTCACTCTAGTATTCACTTCTAGTTCTGTAATTCACGTGCTGAATCCTGGTTGAGAAAGGTCATGGATTAAGATCTGTTGATCTTAATTTTGGGGAGGATACATTAGTATTCCAGCTTTTTTTTTTAAACCTAATGTAGTAGCATTTATAGAAGCTTTTAAAAATTTTGCCATTTTTAAAGGCCTTTCCTATTAGTCACAATACAGTAAAATTGATTGGTTATGAGAAGTTTTATGTGATACAATTTAAATAAAAGCTTTGCTAGTTGATATATTAGAATTCTAGGATAACCTGGTACAGAACTAGGAATGTTATATTATCTATCTGTTAATATAATTTAAAAGCATGTGAGGGCCAGTATCTTTTATATAAGGTGTTAAACTTTATTATACAAGTAAACATCCCAGTGTGTATAATGAAATTTTGTCAGTAATATGGTCATAGTTTCTGATTTCTCAAAATTAATTGTTCATTCTTTTGAAGAGAAGGAATGATAGAGAATGGTGGAACAATTTAGGTAATTTAGTGAAGCTGGTTCGGTGGAATGGACAATGGGCACATAAATAATACTGGGTAACATTTATTGGGAATTTATTGTGGACCAGGCACCATTACTTTCCTCTGTTGTGTACATCATATTTAAATCTGGTTGAACTGTTTATTGTTTAAACCATGTTTAACCAGTTAGTTTTGCAGATAGGAAATTGAAGCACAGAAAGGTTAAGTAACTTGCCCATGATCATGTAGGTAGTAAGTGGTGGAGCCTGGATTAGCATTCAGAAACAAAGACAGGTGTTGGTGGAAACTAGGGGGTGCAGAGCATGGAAATGGCCAGCCTCAGTGTGATGGTTTTGGCCGATCTAAAATCCCATCCAAATAATGTCGTTTAGGCAGGGCAATTCTGATATATTCGATAGATAGGTATTCAGTAACTCATGTTGACAGTGAGACAAGACTTTTAGTTGTTGCATGTTGCTTTTGACTTCTTAAAAAATGTTTCTAGTTTCCTTCTACCAAAGAAGGATAATGGATATTAGAAGAGAAGCAACTGAAATAAGGATTGTACTTTGCAATAGAGAGGAGAATATTAGTAAATCCTTATACCCCGAAATAAGTTTTACTTGGTAGACCTTGAAACAATATTATTAAAGAGCAAGTTTAGTCTGCAAACTGTTGAGTGAAAACAAATAATAAAATAATAATGACATACATTTGTATATAGGTTTTCAGTTTTCCAAGTAGTTTGGTAACCATTTTCTCAGTTTATCTTCATAACACCTCTGTGGGATAGGCAGGGTAGATACTCTGCAGTTTGATAAACTTCCACAGAGGAGTGAGGTAGCTGCTTAAAGAACAGGCCATTGAATAACCTCTAGTTGCTATACCCTCTTTATGGAAGTTCTATTCATAAAGCAAGTTGCCATTCCTTTGTAAAACCTCTAGAGTGTGAGTGTTGGATTTCTGCATTGTATGGTGTTATGGGCTCCGTCTCTTCAATTAGTGATTGGAAAGTTGCTTAATCTGGATACAGAAGATACTTGGCATGATGAATGAGCAAAGATGGCTTGTTGTAATTGATATGTTCTTAGTGTTTGTTATACTTAAAGTCTAGGGAGTTTAAAGAAATATAATTTAGACTAATACTGTAATACTAATATCAACACTTGTAATCTTTTTTTTTTTTAATTTGTTGTAGTTGGTTTAGGAGTTCCTGCTTTGGCCCAGTGGGTTAAGGACCTGTCATTGTCTTTGTGACGATGTGGATTCAATCCCCAGCATGGGCACAGTGGGTTAAAGGATCTGATGTTGATGCAGCTGTGGGGTGGTCGCAGCTGTGGCCTGGATTTTATCCTTGGCACAGGAACTTCCATATGCTGTGGGTGTGACTGAAAGAAGAAAAAAAGAGATATAGTTGATGTACTATGTTGTGCTTTGTAATCTTTTTTAAACCAGTGTTTTTAATTGAAAACCTCGTGCCGGTTAGGTTGCAGTAATGTTGATGCTGTTTTGGTTATATTGTAGATTAGCATAGGGATGGGGCACTTTTCTTTTTTGAAGTCAAAAAGAGAGTTTCCTAGCTTCTGAAAAGACTGATGTAATTTGTAGCAGTAGTGAAATACTAGTAAAAGTTTAATATGTCTCCTTTTTCCCCTGTTCATTTTGAAACTACTCTGAAATAATTTGGTTAGTTTAAATTGGTCTGAAACATTGAGGCACCTTTCAAAACTCTTAAAGTTGTGCTGCCTGAGAGAATAAAGTCAGATGCAAATTCGCAGAATCACTTCATTTTAAAGTAGTTGATGATTGACAAAAAATGTGATACTGTTTTGCAAAAATCTAAAGAATTGATGAATATTTTGTATTTTTGAGTTGTAGCTTTCAGTTCTCAGTGTTATTTTCTTTTTCCGTCATGCTTTCTCATAACTGCCTCCTTATCACCAGCCCCTCCCTTTTGGTCTGCCATCTGTTGGTTTGACTCTTTATTTCAGAGTAGGAAGACAGGAAAAGTTTTTTGCATGTGAGATAAAACTAGTCCTGTTTGGAGCTCATTGAGCTGGAGCACTTATACAATATGTCTGCTGATGATAAATTCCAGAAGTATCATAGGCCCGCAAGAGTAGAAAGATAGTGATGACTCTGCAGTATTGTCTACAATGGAAATTTAAAAATAAATCATACTTAAATTATGTTTTTTTTTGTGGAAGCATAAATTAGCTAGATACTGTTAACAGGCTTGTAAATAAAAGTTACATAGGTGAGTTTAGCATGTTGAGTGTTACTGAAATTCTTGTCAAATGATTTATTTTAGTGCTTTATAAACATAATTTGATCATAGTAAATTTAAATTCACTTATGCCTGACTGTGCATTAATTTATTATGGGAATATGTAGAGGCTATTTGAGGTCCTAGGCAGATAATTCAATTCCCAGACACCATTTTTTTGTTTGATTTTATGGGTGTACCTAAGACATATGGAAGTTCCGGGGCCAGGGATTGAAACTAAGCTGCAGCTGCCACCAGTGCTGCAGCTGCAGCGTTGCTGGATCCTTTAATCCGCTGTGCTGGGCCAGAATCAAACCCACGCCTCCATAGCAACCAAGCTGCTGCATTTGGATTCTTAACCCACTGCACCACAGCGGGAACTCCCAAGACAGTGTTTTTTTAAAAATGTTTTTATTACAAAATATTTTCAACATGTACTAATATAAAAGTTGAGAGAGTAATGTAAATAGCTCCCATGGACCCATCATTGAGCTTCCAGAATTATAGACAGTCTTACTTTCTTTATATTTGTATTCATCACTACCCCATTCCCAAACCTTGGGCATTTTTGAACCATATCCCATACATATTTCATTTATAAATTTCAGATATTTAATTTGTAAATTTCATATATTTCAATATGGATCTCTAAAAGAGTCATCCTCTCTTTTTATAAAATAAACATAATCTCATCACCAAAAAATTTTATAATGTCCTTAATATCATCAAATATGTAATCAGGTTTCCTATTTTTCTTTCTTTCTTTTTTTTTTAAAGATATTTATTTTTTTTTCATATTAACAATGAATTTTATTTCAGTTATAGGTGTACAAAGATCATAAGTCAATACGATAGATTTTGTGTCCCAAACCCACAGTGCATCCCCCCACCCCCCAGATTGTCTTATTTGAAAAACCAAGGTTTTCCAAAATCTGTGAGTCATTGTCTGTTCTTCAAAGAAGTTCATTGTGT
>PVHT020003428.1:1922071-1933429 GCA_004024745.2 Catagonus wagneri | reverse complement strand
CCGGGAGGTATGGGGTTGCTTCTATCGCGTAATCGCCCCTCCTACCTCTTGATATGGTCTCCTCTTTGTCTTCTGGAGTAGAATATCTTTTTTGGAAGTTTACAGTCCAGTTGGTTGAAGGCTGCTCGGCATTTGTTTGTAGTTTTGCTGTTTTTCGGGAGAGAAGTTTAGCTCCAGTCCTTCTATTCCGCCATCTTCAGGTTTCCTATTTTTCTGATTATTTTATACACACAGTTTGCTTGAAGTGGGGTACAAGTAAAATCCATACTTTACAATTGTTTCTCTTGTATATTAAATCACTTTTAATCTTTAGACAGCTTTCTTTTTTTTCTTCTTAAAACTTTTTGTTGAAAGAAAACATTTTTTTTCTCTTAATGGATTTTATTTCACTTACAGGTGTGCATAAATCATCACAAGTCAATTTTACAGATTTTGTATCCCAAACCCCCAGTGCATCCCCCCACCCCCCCAGATTGTCTTATTTGAAAAACCAAGGTGAAAGAAAACATTTTTTTGGAAGTTTCCTAAAGGCTCATTTTGCTGGCATCTCTGTAATGTCATTTAACATGTTCTGTCTACTGAATTTTATGTAGTAAATTGATAGATTCGTCAGCTCTTTCTTTTGGTAAGAGTACTTTCTAGAAATAATTTGTATTCCTATCAGGAGGTATGTGAAGTCTTTGTGATATTGGCAGCTATTGATCATTGCTTAGATTATTAGTTCATCAGGGATTGCAAATAGTGAAATTGTATTGTTTGTGTATTAGGTGGGTTCTTCAGGATGAATTTTTTAACAGTGTAAATGGTATATTTATAGCAGAATAGGTTCTAGGATGATTCTGTGGTGGAATTCTTTTAAAAGGGGAAGTGCAAGTCTTTATTACTGAAAAAGCAGAGAAAACTTGGGAATATGAATAAGTAGACTTTTTTAATGAACATTTGGCCAGTAAATAGCAGAATAGCCCATCATGAGATACCTAACAGCTTGTGTCTAGCACGTGTAGCTGATCATTGGTGTTAATTCTTTTTAGAGGTCATTGTTCATATTCAGAAATTTCAAAAGCAGTTTGTACAGGTCAGCAGTTATTAGTTTTTTGAATTAGATTTCTCAGCAAGAATTTGAGAACAGGTCTTGTGTGTGAATCAGATTTGAGAAATGTTGAGTTTATATAACAGTGTATTTCGTATTAAAAGTTGTCAAAGAACTAGAGCAGCAGCATTTCCCAGTGTGGCTCCTTGACAAAAGGGTTTTGGGGTCAAATAAACTTGGTAAACAATGTGTTCTTTTTCCTCTCTTGCAGTGTAATGTAGTACATATTAACACAACTATAATGGAGAAAATAAAAATCATTATATAAAAAAGACCTAGAGTAAAGGAACCTGTTTAACATTAACTCAGCATTTTCCAAATTTATTTAATCACTCGACTCCCCTCCCCATAAAATCTAGAAGAGCTCATGGAACAGATTTTCTAAAGAAAGCAGATTTGGGGAAATGTTGGGTTAGAGGGTTTAAACAAAGGATAAAGAAAACTGTCCAATGATGATGACTGGGTATATTTCACAGTGATGTGGAGACATTTTTGATAGGTAAATAAGACATATTTTCAATGAGAAAAAAAGTAGGGAGCAAATATTGGTTATTTTATTTTAGCCTGCAAGCATTACACTTTTAGAGAAGCAATGATTAAAAAAGAATCAGGGAGTTCCTCCTGTGGCACAGTAGGTTAAGAATCTGACCAAAGCCACTGCAGAGGTGTTCGTTCGTTCTTTGGCCTGGTGCAGTGGGTTAAAGGATCTGGTGTTGCCACAGCTACTGTGTAGGTTGCAAATGTGGCTTGGATTCAGAGATTCAGATTCCTGGCCCAGGAACGTCCATATGCTGCAGGTGCGTCCATGGGGAAAAAAAGAGAAAGAAAAAAACTTCAGTCATGTATAACACTAACTACATGCTGGACACTGTTTTCATTCCTTTTTATATAACTTGTCATTTGTTTATTATTTACAACAAACGTATCTAGTAGGTGCACTATTGTTATTCCAATTTTACAGATGAGGAAATTGAGGCACAGAGAGATTAAGTAAGTTGTTTCAAGGTTACATTGTGGAGTTGGTGCTATAACAGAGCCGGGATCTGGACCTAGGCACCTGGCTCCAGAGTCCATGTGCATACCCACTACTCTACACTGCAAGATATGGCAGATGGAGATCATGAAATATAAATTAGATTAAAAGGAGATTTAAAGACTGTTTGGAAGGACCATACATATTTTCTTTAACTTTCAGGCAATCAGGGCCTGAGAGAAGAATGTAGAGAGCTGACTGTTCCAGTGAAGATAGAAAACATGGAGACCCGGGAACTGTTATCCTTAAAAAAGGTATACATACTTTCTGAAAATGTAGGTTAGATACAGGTAGAAGATTTAGTTAAGAGGACATTGTAAATACCAGAATTTCAGACTTAGAAGGGAATCGGAACTTTCTTTATAAGACCCTTTTATTTTATTTTATTTTATTTTATTTATTTTTTGTCTTTTTTGGGCTGCACCTGTGGTATATAGTTTCCTAGGCTAGGGGTCAAATCAGATCTACAGCTGCCAGCCTACACCACAGCCACAGCAGTGCCAGATCTGAGCTGCATCTGCAACCTATGGCAACACCAGATCCTTAACCCACTGAACAAGGCCAGGGATAAAACCCCCATCCTCATGGATACTAGTTGGGTGTGTTACTGCTGAGCCACAATGGGAACTCCCTTGGTATTCTGCATCTTAAAGGCTTAAAATTTCTTACTCTATATTACATTGTCTTAGTTCTTGATGAGTAACGTTTGTTAAAGAAGAGTAGTGCATGCTTTCGAAATGAATTGAGAATTTGGGTCAGAAAGAAATAACTCCCTAAGTGTGAAAAGTAATACATGCTATTGTTAAAAAGTAATTTTTTATTTTAAGTGATTTTTTTTTGTTTTTGTTTTTTTTTTTAGGGCCGCATCCTCGGCATATGGAAGTTCCCAGACTTGGGGTTGAATCTGAGCTGTAGTTGCTGGCCTACACCACAGCCACAGCAATGCCAGATCTGAGCTGTTTCTGTGACCTACACCCCAGCTCACAGCAAGGTCAGATGCTTAACCCACTGAGTGAGGCCAGGGATCGAACCTTCATCCTCATGGATACTACTCAGATTTGTTTCCACTGGGCCACAAAGGGAACTCTGTAAAAAATAATTTTTTTAGATAGTATAGGGAAATACAAGGAAAAAAATGAACACTGTCTCATTATTCAGAGTAACTACTGTTAAATTCTAATGTGTAGCTCTCCAGATTTTTTTCTAGATCTGTTTATAATAGAGAATTGTTTTAAAGTTATGTATATAGTTTTATAACCTAAAATACTGTATTGTTAAAAGAGTATAGGCATGGGCATTTGGTCCTTTGCCTCTACCTGGCATGTACCTTTGGTAAAAAGGTACATACCAGGACAGCAGGCATAAAAATCATGTCTTGGGTCAAATGAGATGCATAGTCCCCTCCCCAGTACACACACTTTAACAGCTGACCTGTTAATAAAGGCTAGGGTGAAGAGGAAAAAAAACCTCTTTGGGGTTAGTTTAATTTAAGGAGGAAATGAGTGCAGTAGTCATCCTTTATCCATGATTTTGCTTTCTGTAGTTTCAGTTACCCATGGTCAATCATGGTCTGAATATATTCAATGGAAAATTCTAGAAATAAACTTGTAAATTTTAAATTGCTCATCATTATGAGTAACTTAATTAAATCTCCTGTGATCTGCCCCATCTTGTCTGGGATGTGAATCATCCCTTTGTACAGTGCTTGTGTTCGAGTAACCCTTGTTTTACTTGATGATAGCCCCAAAGTGCAAGAGCAGTGAGTCAGGCAATTTGGCTATGTTAAAGAGAAGCAATTAAGTGCTTCCTTTAAGTGAAAGGTGAAAGTTCTTAACTGGATAAGGAAAGAAAAAAATCATATGCTGAGGTTGCTAAAATCTATGGTAAGAACACATCTTGTATCCATGAAATTGTGAAGAAGGAAATAGAAATTTGTCCTAGTTTTGCTGATGCATTTCAGCTTGGAAGAGGTACTTAATTAAGATGGGAAAGGCATTAAATTTGTGCATTAAGATATTTTGAGGGAGAGAAAGGATCATATTCATATACCTTTTATTACAGGATAGTATTATAATTATCCTATTTTATTAGTTATTGTTTATCTCTCACTGTGCTTAATTTATACATTAAACTTTATCATAGATGTGTATGTATAAAACAAACATAGTTTCTTTGACTTTGGTACTGTCCTCAGTGTCAGGCAGTCACTGGAATGTATTCCCTGAAGATAAGGGGGGATTACTGTAGTATAAAGCTTCATTCCATTTTTTTTTTCTGTAAAATTTGGTATTATTGGTTGTTTTGTAGTTTGATAGGGAAAAAACTCTTTTTACACCATACTAGATTAAGAGATAAGTAATTTAGACCTTTTTAAGTAAACATTAAAAAATGTTATTTTGGACAGTCTCTATATGGGCTTTTTTAGTGTGTGTGTGTGTGTGTGTGTGCGTGCGTGCACGCACGCATGTGTATTTAACCACCTTTGATTATCAATACTGTTGTAGTGGTGGGAGGGGAAAGGAGCCTGTAGTGTTGGGATATGGAAGAAGAGATCTTTGTGCTTGAAATTGGTTCTTTAGCAAATCTTGCTTTCTGTTTTATTGACTATATTTAGTAATTTGCTTTGTTAATCATTCTTTGCCCAAGCAGATTTTTGGGATTATTTTATTTTCAAAGTATTTTTCTTTTTGGGGATTGGGTTATATTTTATATCTCAGTATTGCCTTGTTGGCTTTAAATTGATCGTAAGGCTTATGATTTTAGCTATGCCTTTCCTTCTAAATTTTAAAATAAGCTCATTTATAGCTACAAAAAATCTTGCTGTGATTTTGATAGGTATTGCATTAAATCTATAGATCACTGGGGGAGAACTGACATTTTTATGTTTTTATATAGGAACATGGCATACCTCTTAATTTATTGAGAGCTCCTTTTTTTTCTTTCATCTCTGACTTGCAGTTTTTAACGTATAGATTCTGTACATGTTTTGTTAGTTTCACACCTAAGTATTTTATTAAAAAGGTTTAAAAACCTTTTAATCAAAGTGTCCTGTATATTCATAGAAGTGTATGTATGCCTAAATGTACAGCTTAATTAGTTCCACAGAGATGGAATTATTTGCAAATTCTGCTATATTTTGTTAACCTGAGAGATTTTCAGGAGGGAGGTAGGATTAAAGATTAGAGGACAAGAAAAGCTTTCTATATAGTCAGGTCTTCATAGGGTGACTTCATTGTTTTATTTAAAGGTGAATTCTAGGAATTCTCTGGTGCCTAGCAGGTTAAGGATCCATTGTTTGTTACAGCTGTGGCTCGGATCACTACTGCGGTACAGATTCAGTCCCTAGCCAGGAACTTTAGCACTCAAGGCGCAGTAGGCATAGTCAGAGATAGTTAAGCTCATTTCCAAATCAGTTTTACTGTTCATATTTTCCCTACTGTAATTTACTTCCAGTCATGTTTTAATAAAGATTAGCTTAGATGTTTTTTGATATGGGAAGCTAATAAAGATTAGCTTAGATGTTTTTTAAAGCTGTGAAGATAGAGGTTCGAGATTTTAGAATGGAGAAGTCTGCCTTTTAATTTTTGTTGAACCCAGCTATTCTCTGCCCATTAGCTTCCTTCTCTGTAGTTTATACAGAGCTCAAGCTTAAGTAAACATGTCATCCTGCTTTTATCTTCCTTCTAAGAAGGGTAGACAACTTTGAGTCTATGTTTATGGGAGTAATATTCTCCCCCCTTCTTCCCTGTCCCAGTCCTTTTTGAGAAGCCTTGAGTTTATATAGAAATGATATCACTGTAATTAATGGAAAATATGGGAGTTCCCGTCATGGCACAGTGGTTAACGAATCTGACTAGGAACCATGAGGTTGCGGGTTCGGTCCCTGGCCTTGCTCAGTAGATTAAGGATCCGGTGTTGCTGTGAGCTGTGGTATAGGTTGCAGATGTGGCTCGGATCTGGCGTTGCTGTGGCTGTGGTGCAGGCCAGCAGTTGTAGCTCCAATTAGACTCTTCGCCTGGGAACCTCCATATGCTGTGGGTGTGGCCCTAAAATGACAAAAGACAAAAAAAAAAAAAAAAGAAAATATGTTGCAAGGAAATTCACAGTGAGATTTGCTTAATACAGATACTCCTAGGAATAAATGAATTTACTACATATACTCCATCAGGAAGGTCATGGTTAGTAATAGAAAAATCATATTTATCATTTAACTCCCATGTATTTTTTTATTATAAAGATAATCTTTTTTTTCTTTCCTTGTTTTTACCACTGGGGCTCAGCTGTGCCTGATTAAGCAGTTTATACCTACTTCCCCAAACTTTTATTTTGAAAATTTCTCAAATCTATAGAAAAGTTGAAGTACAATAAACACCCATGTACTGTTCACTTAGTTTCACACATTGTAACATTCTGCTGCAGTTGCTTTTTTTCCCCCTTCAAACACACATAAACACACACACACACACACACACACACACACACACACACACTTTGCTTTAGTAAGAGTAAGTTGTCACCAAGGTACTCCCTCTTTCCCTCAAAAAAAATACTTCAGATGTGCATTTCCTAAAAATGAGGACATTCTTCATGTATTCACAGTATCTTTATCATACCTAAGGAAAATAATGTGAATTCATTATCTATGGTGCAATGTTTGTACTTAAATTTTTCACGTATCTTTTATAACAAAAAGTTATAAAAGTTACAGAAGATATGTGAAAAATTTAAATACAAACATCACATCATAGATAATGATACTTTCAGAGTCCATCTATGTTGAGCATATTTTATAATTTCATTCCTTTGTATGGCTGAGTAATAGTTGTTTGTACGTATATACCACATTTTGTTTTCCTATTTATCTCTTGATAGACATGAGTTGTTTCTGCCTTGGCGCTATTGTGAAGAATGCTGTTATGAACGTTGGTGTATATCTTTTCGAGTCCCTGCTTTCAGTTCCTTTTGGGTATATATGTACCTACAAGTGAAATTGCTTGGTCTACATCTTAGTGTATTATTAATATATCATGGTTATCATTTCAGTTCAATACATTCCAGATAGTTATAGATATTCCTTATTCTTTTTATTTGTCTTTGCCTTTTCTAGGGCCGCACTTGTGGCATATGGAGGTTCCCAGGCTAGGGGTCTAATCGGAGCTGTAGCCTCCAGCCTACACCACAGCCACAGCAACGCGGGATCCGAGCCGCGTCTGCAACCTGCACCACAGCTCACGGCAATGCCGGATCCTTAACCCACTGAGCGAGGCCAGGAATTGAACCTACAAACTCATGGTTCCTAGTCGGATTCGTTAACAACTGAGCTGCGACGGGAACTGCTCCTTATTCATTTTAATGATTGCCTTGAAGCCCAGTGTATGTGTATGATTTGTTTAACCAGTTTCTTATTGGTGGACTTTAAATTGTTTCCCCTTTTTGTATTTTACCTTTTTTCCTGCCTTTTTGCTATCCTAAAAAAGGCTACTGAATAGGATGTTTCTTAGTTTAAGCAATACCTTATTCTTGATTAAAATTGCAACATGAAAATGTTGATTGAGCCTTACCTCATGGAACATACCTTCTAAATATCCTTAAAATACATCTCTTCACAAACCCAGTACATTATAGCTCTTACTTTAGGCCCTCATCTCTTAACTTTTAAGATATTTCTTATGTCCTGGCCATTCTGTTCGTCTCTTCATTCCCTTAGTATTACCCATATTTCCTGCTGGGTAACTTTGTTTTGCAGTGTTCTCATAATATTGTATTGCAGTTGCTTACACATCCTTATCCTTTTCTAGGTTCTAAGTCCTTTAGCTGCACTGTGCTTTGTATGTAATAGACTACTATGGATACATTTTGCACATTCTTGTCAAGTTTTTAGTAGTAATAAATTAGGATATTTTTGTTAAAATTAATGTGTAGTTAAAGAAAAAAAATTTTAATGTGTAAAGTAGGACTGATCTTAGTTCATCAGTGAACGTGTTAGAGGTACGTTCCTTTGGGTTTGTTTGTTTTTAATTAAGAGATTAAAAATATTACTTTGAAGCCAGTTAGTGTTTGGTACTGTTATGTCTCTCCCTGCTTTCCCCTGTTTCTTTTGATGCCATTAGATTTTTCTAATGGTCTCTTAAGTTTTATTTTTTTCTCCTCAAAATCATATTCATATATTGATGTTCTGAGATTGTATGAGGAACTAGCCATAGTATCTACTGTGTACATTTTTGCTATTCTCCATTCTTTATTTTAGGGAGCCTTATAAGAATACATTCTTGGGAGTTCCTGTTGTGCCTCAGTGGGTTATGAACCCAGCTAGTATCCATGAGGATGTGCTTTCGATCCCTGGTCTTGTTCAGTGGGTTAAGGATCTGGCGTTGCTGTGAGCTGTGGTATAGTTCACAGATGCGGCTCGGATCCCGTGTTGCTGTGGTGTAGGCCAGCAGCTGCAGCTCTGATTCAATCCCTAGCCATGGCCCTGGAAAGCAAAAAAAAAAAAAGGAATTCTTGAGGTGTAAATTAGATATATCACTGGGAGTTCAGTGAAGATAAATTTACCAAAAATGTTAACATTGCCATGATTTAGGCTTTAGATGCTAGCAAAATAGATGGTTCTAAAGAAGGGGAAGGAGGTTTTCTCTACAAACAATATATAATGAAGCCCACTCTGATGCTTCTAGAAAATCTGCTTTTATTGAAATCCGTTGTCTGGTTCATGGCTACTGGTCAGCTACAAATTAAGGTATCCTGCATGTGCTGACATTGCTGTTTGCATTTCTGGAATAATTACATCTATTTGCAAAACAGGTTGTTGAACCTGACAAATTGATAATTTGCTTTGCTCTTTTGTTCGCCAGGGCCCTTTCGTTAAAAGGTGCATTGATGTTCTAAAAACTCCCAAGGTTGATAGGAACCATTGTTTTTTTTTCTTTTTTTAAATTACTTAATGAATTCTATTACATTTATTACATTTAGAGGTGTACAACAGTCATCATGACCAAATTTTTATAGCATTTCCATCCCAAACCCTAAGTGCATCTCCCCAACCCCCCAATCTGTCTCATTTGGAAACCGTAGGTTTTTCAAAGTCTGTGAGTCATTGTCTGTTTTGCAAAGAAGTTCATTGTGTCCTTTTTTTGGATTCCGCATGTAAGTGATAGCATTTGATATTGGCATCTCATTATGACTTCATTTAGCATGATAATTTCTAGGTCCATCCATGTTGCTGCAAATGCCGTTACTTCTTTCCTTTTAATGGCAGAATAATATTCCGTTGTGTATGTATACCACATCTTCCCTATTCACTACTCTGTCGGTGGACATTTAGACTGTTTCCGTGACTTGGCTATTGTATATAGTGCTGCAATGAACATTGGAGTACATGTGTCTTTTCAAGTCATGGTTTTCTCTGGATAGATGCCCAGGAGTGGGATTGTTGAATCAAATGATAATTCTGTTGTTAGTTTTCTGAGGAATTCACAGTGGTTGCACCAATTTGCATTCCCACCAATAGTGTAATAGGGTTCCTTTTTCTCCACACCCTCTCCAGCACTTATTGTTTGTAGACTTTGTGATGATGGCCATTTTGGCTGGTGTAAGGTGGTACCTCATAGTGGTTTTGATTTGCATTTCTCTAATAACGAGTGATGTTGAACATCTTTTCATGTGTTTTTTTGCCATCTGTATGTCTTCTTTGGAGAATTGTCTGTTTAGATCTTCCGCCCATTTTTTGATGGGGTTGTTTGTTTTTTTGGAATTTAGCTGTAGGAGGTGTTTATAAAATCTGGAGATGAATCCCTTGTCAGTCGATTCATTTGCAAATATTTTCTCCCATTCTGTGGGCTGTCTTTTTGTTTTGTTTAGGGTTTCCTTAGCTGTGCAGAAACTTTGAAGTTTAATTAAGTCCCATTTGTTTATTTTTCTTTTTATCGTCATTACTCTAGGAGGTGGATCTGAGAAGATGTTGCTGTCATTTATATTGGAGAGTGTTTGGCCTAAGTTTTCCTCTAAGAGTTTTATGGTATCTGGTCTTATATCTAGATCTTTAATCCATTTTGAGTTTATTTTTGTGTATGGTGTTAGGAAGTGTTCTACTGTCATTCTTTTGCATGTGGCTATCCAGTTTTCCCAGCACCACTTTTTAACAGGCTGTCTTTTCTCCATTGTGTTTTCTTGCCTCCTTTGTCATAGATTAGTTGACTGTAGGTGTGTGAGTTTAATGCTGGACTTTCTATCCTGTTCCACTGATCTATATTTCTGTCTTTGTGTCAGTACCATATATATGGCTTTGATGATTATAGCTTTGTAGTATAGTCTGAAGTCAGGGAGCCTGATCCCCCCAGCTCCATTTTTCTTTTTCAGGATGTGTTTGGCTATTCTGGGTGTTTTGTGCCTCCAAACAAACTTTAAAATATTTTGTTCTAGTTCTGTGAAGAATGTCCTTGGTAATTTGATAGAGATTGCATTGAATCTGTAGATCGCCTTGGGTAGTATAGTCATTTTGATAATATTGACTCTTCCAATCCAAGAGCATGGTATGTCTTTCCATCTGTTCATGTCATCCTTGATTTCTTTCATCAGCATCTTATAGTTTTCAGAGTACAGGTCTTTTGTCTCTTTAGGTAGGCTTATTCCTAAGTATTTGATTCTTTTTGATGCAATGGTAAACGGGATTGCTTCCCTAATTTCTCTTTCTGATCTTTCATTGTTAATATATAGAAATGCAGTTGATTTCTGTGTATTAATTTTGTATCCTGCAACTTTGCCAAATTCATTGATGAGCTCTAACAGTTTTCTGGTAGAGTCTTTAAGATTCTCTAGGTATAGTATCATGTCATCTGCAAATAGTGATAGTTTGACTTCTTCCTTTCCAATTTGGATTCCTTTTATTTCTTTTACTTCTCTGGTTGCTGTAGCTAGGACCTCCAAAACTATGTCGAATAGTAGTGGCGAGAGCAGCCATCCTTGTCTTGTTCCTTTTTTATTTATTTATTTTTTTGCCTTTTGTCATTTTATGGCCACGGGTTTATGGCCGCACCCGCTGGCATGTGGAGGTTCCCAGGCTAGGGGTCTAATCGGAGCTGTGGCCACTGGCCTGCGCCGCAGCCACAGCAACGCAGGATCCGAGCCGCGTCTGCAACCTACACCACAGCTCATGGCAACGCCGGATCGTTAACCCACTGAGCAAGGGCAGGGATCGAACCCGCAACCTCATGGTTCCTAGTCGGATTCGTTAACCACT
>PVHT020003428.1:1902254-1921971 GCA_004024745.2 Catagonus wagneri | reverse complement strand
CTTGTCTTGTTCCTGATCGCAGTGGGAATTCTTACAGCTTTTCACCATTGAGAATGATGTTAGCCCTGAGTTTGTCACATATGGCCTTTATTATGTTGAGGTAGTAGGAACCATTGTTTAGAATAAGTATGTTGGAAACAGTAATTAAAAACATAGTAAATTTACTTGCAGCTAGTTATCATAAACTTTTTGTACTAGAATATTGCCTTGATGTATTTTTATTTATTACTAGTTGTCAACAAGAATGACTGTTTCTAATGTTAGTGTATATTCATGACAGAATATAAAAGAAGGAATTTAAAATAGTTGTTACTTCCCTTTAGGAGATATATGGTGAACAATTAGAAACCATACAGTGCAATACCTAACATTTTTATAGTTTTCAAAGTACTTATATATAAGAGAAATGGAAATTCCAGAGTAAGAAAGGTAATTGTGGGTTAAGGTTATTAGAACAGGTTTAATTGGAATTTGGGGCATGTAGGATCTGAATTTATTTATACCTGAGGTAAGTATAGGATTTGTTAGGTTGAGAGGAAGGGATGGTGATTCTAGGGGGCAGCAGCATGAGTAAGGGTGTAGAGTTAGGAATGAACACATCCCAATTGAGTGATAGTAAGGACTGGTAGGTATGCCTGCCGAGCTAGAGCAGAGGGCTGTTGAGCATGGAGTTAAGTAGTTAAGATTCAATAGATTAGAGGGAACAATTGGGAAAGCAGGGTGAGGAATTTTAAGCCTAGGGAGCTGTGTTACTGAGTGTCCTGGCAGGACATAAATGAACTAGTTATAAAGATTTGGGTAGAGTTAAGGAAAGCAGTAGGGATTGTGAAGTTTCTAAGGTGTGCCAATATCAGTGTAACTGAAAATATTGCATGCCATATCAGTAAACGAATATTGCAGCCATCAAGCCAGCAGATTACAGTGCACCCTGAGGAGACTCAGGATGAAAAAACACAGGCCCCACAAGCTGAGGTGCATATCAAAGAAATGGTTTCAGTGAGCCTAGACTTTGCATTTTCTCATACATAGAAAATGTCTGATTTCATTAACTTGAGTTGTCTGGTTTTCTTTAATAAACAATAACCTGTTGGTGTTTTGACTACCTGGCCTTTGTTGCAAAAACTCTTAAATATCCTGCCCCTCTCCCCCCTTGGGAGCGGACCCTCTGAGTGATCTGAGAGTCCTGTCTCCTGGGTTTGAAGTTCAGAGAATGTTGCTGAATACATAACTCTCAGCTTTTAGGTTGTCCCTTATTTTATTTTTTTCTGTAGTCGGCATCAGGAAGCCAATGATACTTTTAAGCCAGAGGGGACAAGAAGAGGAACAGACAGCCTGATGAGAGTAGAACTGTGGAAGCTAAGGCCCAGTGGCCATAGGGGAATGGGTTCCCAGGTGGGGAGGGAGCGAGGGACATAAGGACCCTGATTTCTTTTTCTTTTCATCCGCTGATTTCCTGCTCGTGCCTCTCATTGGCCTGACCCGACTGAAGCTAAGAGAACTTGGATAGTATAGTCCTAGAGGTCAGCTTTAAAGGGCACAAAACAGTACGTAGAAGGGTAGAGATTAAGTTTGGGAGTCTGTAGTCAAATAGAGAATGCTGTGCCGGGACCCATTTTATTTTATTTTGTTTCTTCGTCTTTTGTCTTTTTAGGGCTGCACCTACGGCACATGGAGATTCCCAGGGTCCAATTGGAGCTGTAGCTGCCGGCCTATGCCACAGCCATGGCAATACCAGATTTGAGCCGTGTCTGTGACCTACACCACAGCTCACGACATCGCCTGATCTTTAACCCACTGAGCAAGGCCTGGGATCGAACCCACAACTTCATGGTTACTAGTCGGGTTCGTTAACCACTGAACAATCATGGGAACTCCCAGGGACCCATTTTAAATTATTGTACATTTATAAGCAGGAGAAGGTTACACTGAAAATGCTCTTGTAGGAAGATTTGGTGTAGTGGATTTTGAGGGTCTTTAAAAAAAAATCTGTTTTTAGGCAGAATTCCAACTTCTAACAAAAAAGGCAGAATGTAATCTATTATCTGATTTGTCTTTATAGCCCTGTGGGCAATATAATTTATTTCTCTTTTGACTAATCTTAGGCCAGAATTAATTCATCTACTGCAGAGAGTTCCTGAACCCCTGCAGCAAAAAAAGTAAGATACCAGTGACAAAAGAAGAAGCAGTACAGTGTACCAACCTTGAAAAGCTTGCCTAGTTATAGAGTAGAGGTACAGTGGTGATGAAGACAAGTACACAAATAATAATAAATCAGGCAGAGTGTGACAAAGGTTATAACTGTGTATAAGCAAAAGTGCTTTCAGAGTTTGGAGGAGGAAGTGATATTGTAATTAAAACATGAAAGGCCTCACGGAGGAACTGACCTTTGAAATAAAGCTTTGCAGAAAAAATGATGGTTGAACAGAGGCACATAAGTCAGTGTTTTGGTGGAGAGCCAGACTTCTTAAAACATTTATTTTTATAGTTGATTTACAATGTTCTGTCAATTTCTGCTGTACAGCAAACTGACCCAGGTATATATTATATGTGTATACACACAAACACACACACACACACACACACACACACACACTCACTCTTCTCACATTATCCTCCATCGTGTTCCATCACAAGTGATTGGATATAGTTCCCTGTGCTATATAGCAGGATCTCATTGCTTATCCACTCCATATGCAATAATTTGCATCTGTTAGCCCCAAACTCCCAGTCCATCCCACTCCCTTCCCCCATGTTCTCCATGTCCATGAGTTTGTTTCTTTTCTGTAGATAGGTTCCTTTGTGCCATATATTAGATTCCAGATATAAGAGATATCACATAGTATTTGTCTTTCTCTTTCTGACTTCACTTAGTATGAGAGTCTTCAGTTCCATCTGTTTTGCTGCAAGTGGCATTATTTTGTTCTTTTTCATGGCTGAGTGGTATTCCATTGTGTATGTGTACCACATCTTCTTAATCCACTCATCTGTCATTAGACATTTAGGTTGTCTCCATGTACTGGCTGTTGTGAATAGTGCTGCAATGAACATAGGGGTGCACATATCTTTTTCAGTGAACGTTTTGTCTGGACATATGCCCAGGAGTGGGATTGCTAGATCTTATGGTGGTAGTTCTGCATTGAATTTTCTGAGGTACCTCCATACTGTTCTTCATAGTGGTTTTACCAATTTACATTCCCACTAAGAGTGTAGAAGAGTTCCCTTTTCTCCACATGGTCTCCAGCACTTTTTGTTTGTAGATAGCTATTCTGACTGGTGTGAAGTGGTACCTCCTTGTAGTTTTGATGTGCATTTCTCTAATGATTAGTGATGTTGAGCATTTTTTCATGTGCCGTTGGCCATCTGTATGCCTTCTTTGGAGAAATGTCTGTTTAGGTCTTCCGCCCATTTTCTGATTGGGTTGTTTGTTTTTTTGTTGTTTGAGTTGTATGAGTTGTTTGTATATTTTGGAGATTAAGCCCTTGTTGGTTGCATGTGCAAAAGCTTATAACTTTGATTAGGTTCCATTTGTTTGTTTTTGTTTTTATTTCTGTTGCCTTGGAAACCGATCTAAGAAAATGCTTGTGCCGTTTATGTCATAGAATGTTTAGCCTTTGTTCTCTTCTAGGAGTTTTATGGTGTCATGTCTTATGTTTAAGTCTTTAAGCCATTTTGAGTTTATTTTTGTGCATGGTGTGAGGGTATATTCTAATTTCATTGATTTACATGCAGCTGTCCAGGTCTGAGTTTATTTTTGGTTTCTCTGTTCTGTTCCATTGATTCATATTTCTGTTTTTGTACTAGTACCACACTGTCTTGATTATGTAGCTTTGTAATATTATCTGAAGTCTGGGAGAGTTATGTTTCCTGCTTTTTTTTTTTTTTTCTTCCCCTGAGGATTTCTTTTGCAATTCTGGGTATTTTATGAATTATTGGTTCTAGTTCTGTAACAAATGTCATGGGTAATGTGATGCTTGCTTTAAATCTGCATATTGCTTTGGGCAGTATGGCCATTTTAACAGTATCAATTCTTTCAATTCAGGAACGTGGAATATCTTTCCATTTCTTTGAATGCTCTTTAACTTCCTTTATTAATATTTTATAGTTATCAGCATATAAGTCTTTCACCTCCTCAGTCAGGTTTATCCCTAGGTATTTTATTTTTTTGGGTGCAATTTTAAAAGGTATTTTAAAAATATTTCTTTTCTACTATTTCATTATTATTATGTAGAAATGTAACTGATTTCTGAGTGTTGATCTTGTGTCCTGCTACTTTGCTGAATTCTTTGTTCAGATCTGTCCTGCCAAGTTTTAATGAGGACTGAAAATTTTTTTGTTGTTACTGTTACCTGATTGGGATCATTTAAGTATCTTGAGAGAATGGCTCAGAGGAACACATT
Source organism: Catagonus wagneri (assembly GCA_004024745.2). Lineage (NCBI taxonomy): Eukaryota > Metazoa > Chordata > Mammalia > Artiodactyla > Tayassuidae > Catagonus > Catagonus wagneri. The sequence goes on along the minus strand of PVHT020003428.1, from coordinate 1,917,574 downwards.
ATCATAGCGACAAAGAAATAAGTGAATTGATAATCGATTCATTGAATCCTGAGATTTTTAATTTTTTGAAATTTAGAGTGATACAGAATATGTGAAACCATTGCGATAGTGATAAGCAGCATGAGTTAGTGGTTAAGTTGGGTGTTAGACTCAGTTTGAGTCCTTACTCTATCAGTTACTGACAGTGTGACCTTGGGTAACTGTTTAGTCTCACTGTACCTCCATTTCCTTTCCTTGCAAATGGGAATAACAAGAGTACCTGCTTTCATGAAGTTGGTCTGAGATTAAAATATAATACATGGAAAGCGTTTATTATGATGCCTGCCACATAGAAAATGCCCAGTGAATGTCAGTGGCTATTATTGTTCTTTTTGCCTAGAGAATGTTAGAAAGCTTCAGAATTTGATAAATTCACTTGTAGGAACTATTCAGTCACCTCTGTGCTCACATCTGTCAGTTTCGCCCCCTTATTTCCATTTTAGAAAGATAGGTGGTGATATTTAATTTATTTTTCAGCCCTTTGGTAGTTTTTCCAACCCCACTTTTCATTGGTTACTTTAGTAGTTTGTACATGTAATTAAATTTGTATTTGTGCATTGGACCATGAGTGAAAAAAAGAACAACTGGCCTTTAGTGATATAAATCATTACTGTAAATTAGAGCAAAACAAAACAACAGCAGTATTTTTTTCCCCTTATTTGTCAGTGTTTAGCTTCTTCATCAGGATTGTGAATTGGTAGTTCTTGAATACAAGCAAAAACCCATTAGTTTGATTCAATTTTGTCTGTAGTTCTATACTTGCTGAATAAGCATTTCTGCTTCCTGGTTTATTTGAGTAGTTCTCATTATTGATGTAGCAAAACAATTTGTCAGCAAGTACTTTCGTTTCCTAAGTGTACTCACTTTCTAAATAGAGATAATAACAAAAAAAAAGCTTTTTCCTTTTTATCAGCTGTTTACTTTTGTGCAGCCAAACATTGATAATTTGTGTGATTTAATGAGTTGGAGTGCCAAAATCAGTGTCAGACTAATGAAGCCCTGGAGAAGGGAAACACTTGTAGCAGAGGTGGATCAGGGACATAATAGTGTGTGCACTTCATTTACAGCTGTAGAACTTTGTAAATGGGCTGTCCATCCTGCACTTCTAGAAATGCCCTTGATAAGTGTCTTTATTGAGGTCTTTTTTCTGTGCATCTCTAAATTTATAAATTTAGAGCTTCATAAATTTTTTGTAGCTGTGGGTGTAACAGAGGGGTGGTGGGGAATGACAAGTTCAGTTTTAAACATGTTAAGTGTAAGATTCCTTCTCTTAAAAATTCTTTTCAATTTAAAATTTAAGATCTCAGTGGTTATATCATGTTAGCAGTGGATGTTCCAGTCTGGATTTTAGGAGAGAAACATTTGGACTGAATCATTAGCATATGAGAGGTAGGTGAAAGTCTTGGGAGTAGCTAGAACTACTCCAGAAATGTATGTACAGTGATAAGAGGAGACAGAAATGAATTGAAGACAAAATCCATGGTGTCCTCTGTGGTACCACCATTTTTGGAATAGTTCTTTTAAAGTGCTTCCATTGTATCAGTTCAGAGTAAGATAATATATGGGTTTAAGTTAGATTCCATGTAAATAATGAACCATAGACTCAGATTGCTTAGTTCAATTCAGCAAATATTTATTGAGGTCCCTTTATGTGCTTTACCTTGGCTAAATATTAGAAATATAAGCAAAACTGACACTGTCTTTGCCCTCATGGACTTTATAGACTAATATGAGAGTATACTAAACAAATTACGACACAGCTAATACATAATTGCAAACTGTGGAGAATGCTCTGAAGAGGAACCTGATCTCATATGGGTACAATCAAGGGTAATATCCCTAGGGAAGTGACATTTAATTCAACTAGTAATGGTTGAGTACCTAATGTGTCCCTGGTACTGGGTTGTTTAAATTGAGATCTTGTGACTAGACATTAACTGGGTGAAAGAGTGTGAGATGGAGAAAGTAGGCTTTAAGTAGCGGGAACTGCATGTGCAAAGGTCCTGCAATAGAAAGAAGCATGATGCCTTCCAGAATTAAACATCTCTGGTATGGCTAGAGAAGAGAGAGCAAGGGGGAGGGGTCAGTGCTTGACCTTCTCAGCCACTGGAGAGATTTTGTTCTTTAGAACAAACTGTTGAAAAGTTTCTGAAAAAAATTTTAACTTTTTCTGTTTTAAATAGACTTTATTAACTGTTTTTTTTTTTTTTTTTTGTCTTTTTACCTTTTATGTAGAGCCGCACCCACGGCATATGGAGGTTCCCAGGCTAGGGGTCTAACAAGATCTGTAGCTGCCAGCCTTCGCCACAGCCAAGCAACGTAGGATCCGAGCCGCATCTGCAACCTACACCACGGCTCACGGCAATGCCGGATCCTTAACCCACTGAGCAAGGCCAGGGATTGAACCCGCAACCTCATGGTTCTTAGTCGGATTTGTTAACCATTGAGCCACGAAGGGAACTCCCTATTAACTCTTTATTATAGAAAAATATTAAGCATATATATATATATATATATATACACACACACACATATATGCATATACATATACACATTAATATATGGAGAAAATATTTCCCAACATATTTTTTGTTTTTTTATCTTTTTGCCTTATTTGGGCTGCACCCGCGGCATATGGAGGTTCCCAGGCTAGGGATCTAACAGGAGCTGTAGCTGCTGGCCTTCACCACAGCCACAGCAACATGGGATCCGAGCCGCATCTGCAACCTACACCACAGATCATGGCAACACCGGATCCTTAACCCACTGAGCAAGGCCAGGGATCGAATCCGCAACCTCATGGTTCTTAGTCGGATTCGTTAACCACTGAGCCATGACGGGAACTCCCCAACATCCATTTTTAACATGGCCATTTTAATTTCATTTATACTCTCTGCACTGTTTTTACTCAGGAACACTTCTGACACCAAATGTGTGGTATTTTTCCTCACACTAACCAGTCTTCTAACTCTCTAGACACTTGTCTTCCAATTTAATTCAGTTCTGGTAATATCTGGAATTAGTGCAGACCCCACAGAGTAAGGGCTCATTCCCACAGAACTATACCCATTTTAGATACCAGTTGCAAAGTCCCAGATGTCAGCTATACTTCTGATCAACTGGCTCTAAACTGGGTGATCCCAGTTATCAGGTTTGATAATTTGCTAGAATGACTCAAAAGATTCAGGGAAACACTTTACTTGGGAACAGCCAAATGGAAGAGATACACAGGGCATGGTATTTGCAGGGGCCGAGGGGTGGATGGTGGCTAGAGAATTGAATAAAGGGCTCCTATGCCTTCCTTGGGCATATTGGAAGCTCACCAAACCCTGTCATTTAGGGGCTTTTATGGAGGTTTCATATTTCAGCATGATTGATGAAAGCATTGGCCATTGGTGATTTATCTCAATCTCCCTTTCTTCTCTCCTAAGAAGTGGTGGTTGGTGGCCTGAAAGTTCCAACTCTAGTTATGGCTTGGACTTCTGAGGACCTGTCCCCATCCTGAGGCCATCCAGGGGCCCCCATTCACCAGTCATCTTGTTAGCATACAAAAGAACTTATCAGTCCAGTGATTCCAAGTATTTTAGAAGCCATATGCCTGAACTGGACTAGACCAAATGTTTATTTCCTATCATATCACATGCTCCCATCCACTTTCTGTGCCTTTTTTATTATTTTGAGGTAAATCTACAGATAACATATTCCAAAGGATTTTAAAGCAGGGGAGGGACACAATAAGATTTGTTTTTTAAAACGCTACTCTGGTTAGATAAGAGGCAAAGGGGGATTAAGAGATTATTTTAGTGGTCCAAATGAAAGATGATTGTAACTTGGGTGAGAGTTGTGGCAGTGAAAGTGGAGGTATATGGATAGATTTTAGAGCTTTCTAGGGGGTGATACACAAGTACAAAAGTGTTCATGTTGGAGTGTGTGAAAATTTCAAGACAAAAGATAAGTCTTGCCTATAATAGAGAAACGAACCAACCATGAAGTAGCATGAATTAGGTGGTGTTGTGGGAAAAGGTAGGGCATTCATGTTTTTCTTTCATGAGTTTTTGTACAACCCAACAAACTTTATTGACTATAGTACTGCATTACTAGTTATTGTTGATACATTCTGGTTTCTTGAACTGTGTATGCCCAAATCCTCCTAGAGCCTGCTGCTTCTTTGTATTACATGCATAGCTTTTCTCTTAAAAGCCTACCCCTGGGGCAAGGATGAACAATTTCTGTGTTCTGCTAATTGCAGTGAAGCAGACTTTTTACCTTTCTGAGCCATGAGTCTGAGCCTTGGTTTCACAGTATCCTTTTTCCTCCCCATGCACTGTGCCTTTCACTTAAAAAAAAAAAAAATCCTGTGTTTGGTGAGATACATATAACATGAAATTTGCCATCTTATTCTTTTTTTGTTTTTTTGGCTGTACCTTTGGCATTTGGAAGTTTCCTGGATTAGGAGTTGAACTCAGGTTAGTAGTGATCTGAGCCACTGCAGTGACGTTGGATTCTTAACCGCCAGGCTACCAGGGACCTCCCAGCTTGGCCATTTTTTTTTTTTTTATCTTTTTTTGCCTTATCTAGGGCTGCACTTGTGGCATGTGGAGGTTCCCAGGCTATAGGTCTAACAGGAGCTGTAGCTGCCGGCCTTCGCCACAGCCACAGCAACTCGGGATCCGAGATGCATCTGCAACTTACACCATAGCTCATGGCAATGCCGGATCCTCAACCCACTAAGAAAGGCCAGGGATTGAACCCGCAACCTCATGGTTCCTAGTCGGATTCATTAACCACTGAGCCACGATGGGAACTCCGTAGCTTGGCCATTTTTAATAGCATACAGTTCATGGTATTAAATATATTCATAGTGTTGTACAACTATCACCATTGTCCATCTCCATAACTATTTTTATCTTGTAAAACAAACTATTTCCGTTAAGCAATAACTCCCTATCCCTCTTCCTCTAAACCCTTGGCAACCACTGTTCTACTTTCTGTCTTTCTGATTTTGACTGTGTACATCATATGAGTGAAATGATGTAGTATTTGTCATTTTGTGACTGGATTATTTCACTTAGCATAATGTCTTCAAGGTTCATTCATGTTGTAGAATGTGTCAGAATTGCCTTCCTTTTAAAGGCTGAATAAATATCCCATTGTATGGATAATACCATGTTTTGTTTATTCATATATCTATTGATGGGACACTTGAGTTACTTCTATCTTTTAATTTTTGTGAATAATGCTGCTTTGAACATATGTTTACAAATATCTTTTCAGGTACTTGGTTTCAGTTCTTTAGGGTATAAAGAAATGGAATTCCAGTGTCCCAGAAATGGAATTGCTGAATGACATGGTAATTATCTTTGTAATTGTTTGAGAACCCCTATACTGTTTTCCACCGCCATCGTACCATTTTATACAAATACCAGTAGTGCGCAAGGGTGCTAGTCTCCGAATCTTTGCCAACATTTTTTTTTTGGCCATTTTTTTTTGTCTTTTTGCCTTATCTAGGACCGCACCTGTGGCATGTGGAGGTTCCCAGGCTAGGGGTCTAACAGGAGCTGTAGCCGCTGGCCTTCGCCATAGCCACAGCAACGCGGGATCCGAGCCGCGTCTGCAACCTACACTACAGCTCACGGCAACGCCGGATCCTTAACCCACTGAGCAAGGCCAGGGATCGAACCCGTAACCTCATGGTTCTTAGTCGGATTCGTTAACCACTGAGCCACAACGGAACTCCTGGCCATTTTTTTTTTTTTTTTGGTTGCCCCCAGGGCATGTACAATTTCCTGGGCCAGGGATCGAACCCATACCACAGCAGTGACCCAAGCAGCTGCAGTGACACCGCGGGATTTTTAAACTGCTGTGCCACAAGAGAACTCCAGATTTTTTCTTTTTGAAAGCTATCCTAATGGGTATGAGGTGATACTTCATTGTAGTTTTGATTTGCATTTCTCTAATGATTAGTGATGTTGACCACCTTTTCATATGCTAATTAACCATTTGTATGTCTTCTAAGGAGAAATATCTGTTCAGGTCCTTTGCCCATTTTGAATTGGTTTGGTGTGTGTTTGTTTCCATTTTTGCTTTTGAATTTAAGAAGTTCTCTGTATATTTTGGATATTAACTCCTTATCACGTGTGTGATTTGCAAATATTTTCTCCCATCCTGTGGGTTGCCTTTTTTCTCTGTTGATATTTTCTTTTGATGCATAAAATTAAATTTTCTTGATGTCATTTTTTCATGACATGGTTCATTTTCATGATGTCTTTTCTTGTTGTTGTTGTTATTGCTGTTGTCTTTGGTGTCATATCTAAGAAATCAGTGCTAAATCCAGTGTCCTGAAGCTTTTGTTCTATGTTTTCCTCTAACAGAGTTTTAAGTCTTACATTAGGTCTTTTTGATCAATTTTGAGTTAATTTTTATATATAGTGTGAGGTAAGGGTCCAACGTCATTCTTTTGCACATGGCTATCTGGTTTTCCAAGCACCATTTGTTGAAAAGACTGTCCTTTTCCCACTGAATGTCTTGACACCCTTGTCAAAAATCATTTGACCGTGTATATGAGGGTTTATTTCTGGGGCTTTATATTCTATTCAATTGGTTTCTATGCCAGTACCACACTGTTTTGACTATTGCAGCTTTGTAGCAAGTGTTGAAATTAGAAAGTATGAATCCTTCCTCTTTGTTCTTTTTCAAGATTGTTTTGACCCTTGAGGTTCTATATGAATTTTAGGGCAGTTTTTTTCTTTTTGCCAGAATCATTGGGATTTTGATAGGGATTGCATTGAATCTGTAGATCATCTTAACAGTATTAAATCTTCTAATCTATGTACATGGGAAGTGTTTCCATTATTTATGTCTTCTTTAATATACCTTTTTTTGGCCACGTCCCACTGCATGTGAAAGTTCCTAGGCCAGGGATTGAACCTGCTTCTCAGCAGTGATAGTGCAGGATCCCAAACTTAGGCCACTAGGGAACTTCTTTAACTTTTTTGAGCATTGTTTTATAGTTTTCATTGTGCAGGTGTTTCCTCTCACTGCTTAATTCCTCAGTATCTTATTCTTTTTGATGCTGTTATAAGTGGAATTGTTTCCTTAATTTCCTTTTCAGATTGTTAGTTATAGAAATGCCACTGATTTTCATGTGTTGACTTTGCGTCCTGCTGCTTTATTAAATTCATTTTTTATTTCTAATGGGTTTTTTTGGTGTTTGGGGTTTTTTTTGTGCACTCTAGGGTTTTCTACATGTAAGATATTATCTGCAGTCAGAGATAATCTTTCTTTTAAATTTAGATACCTTTTACTTATTTTTCTTGCCTAATTAATCTGGCTAGAACTTCTAGTACTGTGTTGAATAGAAGTAGCAAAAGTGGGCATTCTTGGAGTTCCTCTTTTGGCTCAGTGGGTTAAGAACTCAACTGGTATCCATGAGAATGCAGATTCTATTCCTGGCCTTGCTCAGTGGATCAAGGATCCAGCGTTGCTGTGAGCTGTGGTGTAGGCTGGCAGCTGTAGCTCCAATTTGACCCCTAGCATGGAAACTTCTATTTGCTGCAGGTTTGACCCTAAAAAGAAAAATAAGTAGCAAGAGAGTAACATCAGGTTTGTAGAAAAATGGAGTATGAACTGGAGTTGGGGAGAATCTGATATTAGGGATTTGAGTAAGGAAGCTAGGGTAGTGGATCAGTATAGAGAGAATTTTCACTTATATGTACAGTTCTGACTCCACTTCCAATTTTATTATGTGGGTTTTTCCCACATTACCACACAGTTCTTGGTTACTAGGTGATTGTCCTACAGTTCAACTCAGTTTGACACTATCTACCTGGAGGTAGTGTAAAATCCCATAGGTTAAGGGCTCAATCCTATATGATGACCCCAGCTTCACCTTTTAGACACCAATTGGTCACCTGTGTTTCTGACCAACTAGCTATAGATTGAAGGTTCCAATGACCCCATCCATGGGTTCAACTAATTTGCCAGAGTGGCTTACAGAACTCAGAGAAATGTTTTACTCACTATATTCCTGGTTTATTATAAAAGAATGTAACTCAGGAGTAGCCAGATGGAAGAGATGCGTAGGACTAGGTATAGAGAAAGGATGTGGAGCTTCTATGTCTCCTTGGAGCATGCCAGTCTCCCCAAATCTCCATGTGTTCACCAACCTGAAAGTTCTCTGAACCTAGTCCTTTTTTGGGTTTTTATGGAGACATTGCATAGGCATGATTGATTAAATCATTGATCATTGGTGATAGAGTTCAGTCTTCCGCCCTTTTCCCTTCTGCAGAGGTCAGGGATTGGAAGTGAAAGTTCCAACTCTAATCATATGGATGACTCCAGTAGCAACTGCCACCCCCTGGGAGATTTGGAGATTATTTCAATCAAATCCATTATTTTGTAGGTGAGCCCTGGGGAGGGTAAGTGATTTTGCAATAGGTCATTTCCTGATTATTAGTGGTTTTGTTTGTTTGTTTATTGGCTGTGCCCACAGAACGTGGAAGTTCACAGGCAAAGAATCGAACCTGTACCACAGCAGTGACCCAAGCTGGATCCTTAATTCACTGTGCCACAAGAGAACTCTGATATTAGTATCTTAATTCCCCAATCCCATTCTAGTATTGACTGAATCATGTTCAGCTTCTTTGTAGCTAAGGTAGGTGATTGATAAACTGGATTAAGACATTAAGGTTTGAAAATAATTGAATATAAAGATATAAACTTTGTGAATCTATTGTATACTTTCTTGGAGTTTCAGGGAAAATGAAAAAAATTAAATCAGTTATCATTATTGTCCCAGATTGACAGTTGCTGCTAACAGGAACTACACTGAAAAGTAGTTGCTTAAATCACAGATTTTGCTCAGTTTTTGAACAGTGGTGGGACATCAAAGGTGGAGATTCTACCACTAGTGGATAACTTGGTTTTGAAATGGGTGGTCTGAAAACTAGCTTTTATATAATATTTGAAGAAATATTAACTTTATTTTGCATCTTAATGAGGGCTAAAATTAATTTATTCTTCTCTTTCACATTTAGAGAGCATCTTGATTATCGCTGGTGTGAATGGGCTTACAGCTTGAAAAATTTAGACATTCTAGTTGATTTTACTATGCGGTTTAGCACTGAAGGAACCAGAATTTGTAATTTGATGAATTGGTTTTCATTCTTTTATTTGCCTACAACATAATATATTAAAAGGACTAAGCAGAAGTTTTCAAAAGTTTAATTGAAAATGTTATTAGTTTGATGCAGTATTTTGTTCTTTGAACCTCTCTCTGCTGATCATAATTATTCTGAAAAACGTCTTTCCCTCTATCTTTGGCAAAATCTTGCTGCACTGATGATTCTATTTTACAAATGCATTGTCAGAATTTAACCTGAGGTTATGTTTGTGATATTTATGTATAACACAAATGTAAAATGACAAAGTATAAGTAAAACTATCTAAACATGTTTCAGGTAGCAAGCTGATGGATGTATTCTATGTTGTTTGTCCCATAACTTTGTAAATTTCAGTATGACTAAGGAAAGGACAAAGGCCATTAAGCTACGTTATTTAATTTTTGTTTTTCAAACCTTCCATATTATAGTTAGAAACATGATAGATAAAAAATTTTAGGGTTTTTTTTGGTTCTTAAAATGCTCATTATAAAAAACCTATTATGAGTATAACTTTCGCATTTCTATATATATCCTAAATTAAAACAATAATGGGGCATTGATAACTTTTGATTATATTGTAATTGAAAGCAATATGACTATATAACCTTTTTTGTTTTTCCTTTTCTTGAAGAATATTTAAGACTAGAGAAGTAAAGAGAATAAAAAAAGACTCTATTTCTTCTACCAACATTTGGTCAGTGAGTTAAGCAACCAGTTGTTGAGGGAAACTGTGTTTTCTGTGAAGTCAGCTAGCTCTCCTAATTTCAGGAAGAGACTCCTGATTATTTTTTCAGTAGCACTCGCTCTTATCCATGGGAAGAAAGCTCTCCCTACAGAAGCAAAGACAGAATAATTTACACCTCCTGGACATTCTTGCCTGAGATCATTATAGGTGCTTAGTGGGAAAAACCAGTGAGAGGCTCCTATTTGGTTATGTAGGGATAGTGAATAGGGCAGTGAATACAGCAAGGGCACACTGTCCTTGTATTCTCAGGTATTAAGTCAACTGGGTCTCCAAGCATAAAGATCATTCCCTGAACTTCCACATATGAAGGTATAACTGGGGATGTACATACGGCACCTGAAGAAGTGGTAGTATCTGTGGATTCATTCATTGACATAGAGGTATTAGCATTACTCAGTCAAGGTTCAGACGTTGTGTTGTTACACACTGAGGTTACCTGGATTTATAGATACGTCAACAGGTTTACAAATGACTGAACTTGGATTGGCAACTCTGCAGAACCTTTCATGCAAGTATTCAAAATATCTTGTTTTCCCATTCCAGGGCTGGGTTAAATTGAAGCAAAGAATAAGTTTAGGTGGGCTTAGCAGCCTTACTCTATAAAATGGGTTCATGGAATGGTTGGAACCGGTGGCAGCATATGGAACTCAGGTGAAATTACTTATAGGGTGAACTGAAGAATTGGGTGGACTGAGATTTCTTTGGCAAATCCAGCAATCAGAGAATTTCCCCCCTTTTGCAAGGGATTGGGAAATACAGATGAGGGTATTATCCTTCCACGGAAGGGAAGGAGAAAACAAAAGTAAGAGACAATATTGAAAGACATGTATGTAGGGCTGGTCCAGACATCTTGGGAAAGCTGTTAGCCTCAGATATCATCTTCTCCAGATACTACACTTTACCTTCATGTTGCCATATGGTGTGCCCAGCTGGGGTTTGGTGCCCTTTTTAGGTTTGATGTGTGAATCCAGAAGTCTGGTATATGATGACATAATTGTTAGTCAACAGTACTTAATAAGGGTCCCTTCTGCCTTCTTTTTTTTTTCCATAGTATTCCTTTATTATCCTTTTAATGTCTACCAAATCAGTAGCGGTGATCTCACTTTCATTTCTGATACTGATAATTTATGTCTTCTTCCTTTTTGTTAGCATGGCTAGAGGGTTACTATCAATTTTATTGATCTTTCAAAAGAATCAGTCTTCGATTTTGTTGATTCCCTCTGTTGTTTTCTTGCATTCAATTTTGTTGGTTTCTGTTCTAATTTTTATTTTTCTGATCGTTCTGCTTTAGGATCAAATTGCTGTTCATTCTCTAGTTTCCTAAGGTAGAAGTTTAAATTATTGATTTTAGAGCTTTCTGCTTTTTCAGCATAGGCATTCAGTCTCCCTATAAACACCGTTTTTGTTGCATCTCATAGACTTTGATAAGTTGCATTTTCATATTCGTTTAGCTCAAAGTATTTTTTTTTACTTTTTTATTGTTATTTCATTTTCCCTGACAGCATTCTTTTTTTTATAACAATGAATTTTATTTCAATTATAGGTGTACAAAGATCATCACAAGTCAATGTGATAGATTTTGTGTCCCAAACCCACAGTGCATCCCCCCATCCCCCAGATTGTCTTATTTGAAAAACCAAGGTTTTCCAAAACTTGTGAGTCATTGTCTGTTCTTCAGAGAAGTTCATTGTGTCTCTTTAGTTTCCACATGCAAGCAGTAGCATTGGGTGTTGCTGTCTAATTGTCTGACTGGTTTCACTTTACATGATAATTTCTAGGTCCATCCATGTTGCTGTAAATGTTGTTATTTCGTTCCTTCCTTATAATGGCTGAGTAATATTCCACTGTGTGTATGTACCATATCTTCCCTATCCACTTCTCTGTCAATGGGCACTTAGGTTGCTTCCATGACCTGGCTTCTTTCCTCTCTAGCTGCTTTAGATGTAAAGTTAGGTTGTTTATGTGAGCTTTTTCTTGTTTGCTGAGGTAGGCTTGTATTGCTATAAACTTTACTCTTAAAACTGCTTATGCTGCATCCCAGAGGTTTTGGAGTGTCATATCTTTGTTGTCATTTGCTTCTGGGTATTTTTTAATTTCCTCTTTGATTTCTTCAGTGATCAGTTGGTTGTTTAGTAGCGTGTTGTTTAGTCTCCACGTGTTTGTATTTTTTGCCATTTTTTTCTTGTTTATTTCCAGCCGTATAGCATTGTAGTCAGAGAAGATGCTTGATATGATTTCAATTTTCTTAAAGTTACTGAGGCTTGATTTGTAGCCCAGGATGTGATCAATCTTAGAGAACGTTCTGTGCGCCCTTGAGAAGAATGTGTATTCTGTTGCTTTTGGATGGAATGTCCTATAGATATCTATTAAGTCCATCTGATCTAATACTTCATTCAGGGCCTGTGTTTCCTTATTGATTTTCTGTCTGTACGTGGGGTGTTAAAGTCCCCCACTATGATGGTGTTATTGTTGATTTCTCCTTTTAAGGTTGTTAGCAGTTGCCTTATATATTGTGGTGATCCTATGTTGGGTGCATAGATATTTAAAATTGTTATATCTTGTTCTTGGATTGATCCTTTGATCATTATGTAGTGCCCTTCCTTGTCTCTTAAAATGTTCTTCATCTTAATGTCTATTTTGTCTGATAGGAGTATTGCTACTCCGGCTTTCTTTTGATGCCCATTTGTATGGAATGTTTTCTTCCATCCTCTGACTTTCAATTTGTATGTGTCTCTGGAAGTGAAGTGGGTCTCTTGAAGACAGCATATATATGGGTCTTGTTTTTGTATCCATTCAGCTAGTCTATGTCTTTTGGTTGGGGCATTCAGTCCATTAACATTTAAGGTAATTATTGATATATATATGCTTATTGCCATTGTATTAACTGTTTGGGGTTTTTGTTGCTCTTTTTCTTACCCTGAAGTTTTGATATAGGAGTCTATATACAAATGAGATTGTTTTAAGTTGTTGGTTTCTTAATTGCATGTGCATCTCCAGTGACCTGCATTTGTGCTCTCTTCTCACAATTTCTGATTTTGGTAGCATAATTGTGAATGGATGATTTAGTGTCTTTACTGTATATATGCCTTTCCTGGTGAGCCTTGTCATTTGTGGTGTTTTTGTTTCTGGTTGTGGCCTTTACTTCTCTGACTAGAGAATTACCTTTAAGATTTGTTGTAAAGCTGGTTTAGTGTTGCAGAAATCTCTTAGTTTTTGCTTATCTGTAAAGGTTTTGATCTCTCCTTCCAATCTGAATGAGAGCCTTGCAGGGTAAAGCAATCTTGGTTGGAGGTTTTTCCCTTTCATCACATTCAGTATATCATGCCATTCCCTTCTGGCCTGCAGAGTTTCAGCTGAAAAATCTGCTGATAACCTTACTGGGGTTCCCTTGTGTGTCATGTGTTTCTTTTCCATAGCTGCTTTCAAAATTTTCTCTTTGTCTTTAATTTTGGTCATTTTGATTAATATGTGTCTTGGGGTGTTCCTCCTTGGGTTTATTTTACATGGTACTCATTGCGCTTCCTGTATTTGAGTGAGTGGTTCCTTTCCCATATTAGGGAAGTTTTTGGCTATTATCTCTTCAAATATTTTTTCTGTCCCCTTCTCTCTCTCTTCTCCTTCTGGCACCCCTATAATACGGATGTTGGTGTGTTTAACATTATCCCAGAGTTCTCTGAGACTCTGCTCATTTCCTTTCAATCTTTTATCTCTTTTCTTTTCCACATTAGTGATTTCCACTAATCTGTCCTCCACCTCACTGGTTCGTTCTCCTGCCTTCTGTATTCTACTGTTGGCTGCTTCTAATGAATTTTTTCAGTTATTGTATTTTGCATCTCTTCTTGTTTAATTTTTACATCTTGTATTTCTCTGCTCAGTGTTTCCTGTAAATGATCAATCTTTGCCTCCAGTCTATTTCCAATACCTTGCATCATCTTCAGCATCAGCAGTCTAAAGTCTCTTTCTGGGAGGCTAATAATCTCCTCATCACCTGAGCTGTTTTTCTGGGCTTTTCTCTTTCTCCCTTATCTGAGTTATAGTTTTCTGTCTTTTCATTTTTATAGGTTTTTGGTGTGGTGACCTTTTTGCCAACAACAGAGTTGTAGCCTCTCTTAGTTCTGGCGTTTGCCTCCCCTGTGGCTAAAGTTGGTATGGAGGGGTCTTGCTGTAGGCTTCCTGATGGGAGGGAGTGATACCTGCCCACTGGTAGGTGGGGTTGATTCTTATTCCTCTGATGGGTGGGGCTTTGTCTCTGGATGAGATTAGAGGCTGGCTGTGTGCCTGAGGGATCTTTAGGCAGCCTGTTTACTGATGGATGGGGCTGTGATCCCACCTGGATTATTGTTTGGCCTGGGGCTTCTCAGGGCTGATGGGAGGGACCAGATTTTCCCAGAAATGGCCCCCTCCAGAGAAATGCAGGATGCTGAATGTTCCCGAGAGCTTCACCTCCAATTCCCTTCCCCCACAATGAGGCACAGTCACCCCTGTTTTCCCAGGAGATCCTCCAAGAATTGCAGTCTGGTTCCACCTGGATTCCTATGGAGACTGCTTTGCCCTGGGAACCAGTGCACGTGAAAGTCTGTGTGTGCCTTTCAAGAATGGGGTCTCTGTTTCCCCAAGTCCTGTGGAGCTCCTGCACACAAGCCCCACTGACCTTCAGTGCCAGATGCTCCGGGGGCTCTTTCTCCCTGTGCCCGATCGCCAGGCGTGGGGTTTTGACACGGGGCTCAGAACTCTCAGTCCTGTAGCTGAGTCTCTGTGATGCAGTTACTTTCCAGTCTGTGGGGCTTCCCACCCAGGAGGTATGAGGTTGCTTCTATCACGTAATCGCCCCTCCTACCTCTTGATGTGGTCTCCTCTTTGTCTTCTGGAGCAGAATATCTTTTTTGGAAGTTTATAGTCCATTTGGTTGAAGGTTGCTTGGCATTTGGTGGTAGTTTTTTTGTTTTTGGAGAGAGAAGTTGAGCTCCAGTCCTTCTATTCCTCCATCTTAATCCAATCTCTCCCCTTCTGCCTTCTTTTGATAAAGTATCCTGAATTCATTTGGGGAAAGCACTTCCTGCCATTCTGTTTTTGTTTTCAGTAATTCATATAACACAAAATTAACCTTTTTAAAGTGAATAATTCAGGAGTTCCCGTCATGGCGCAGCGGAAATGAATCCGACTAGGAACCATGAGGTTGCAGGTTTGATCCCTGGCCTTGCTCAGTGGGTTAAGGATCCGGCATTGCCGTGAGCTGTGGTCTAGGTTGCAGATGCGGCTCGGATCCCGCATTGCTGTGGCGTAGGCCAGCAGCTGCAGCTCTAATTAGACCTCTAGCCTGGGAACCTCCATATGCCGTGTGTGCGGCTCAAAAATAACAAAAGACAAAAAAAAAA
>PVHT020003428.1:1876030-1901254 GCA_004024745.2 Catagonus wagneri | reverse complement strand
TCGATTTGAGATTTTTCTTCTTTTTTGAGGAAGGCCTGCAATGCTATGAACTTCCCTCTAAGCACCGCTTTTGCGGCATCCCATAGATTTGGGGTTGTTGTGTCTTCATTCTCATTTGTTTCAAGGTATTTTTGTATTTCTTTCTTGATTTCCTCATTAACCCATTCGTTTTTTAGAAGCATGTTGTTTAGTCTCCATGAAGTATGTTTTCTCTCGTTTCCTTTCCTGTGGTTGATTTCTAGTTTCATGCCCTTGTGGTCAGAGAAGATACTTGAGATAATTTCTGTACTCTTAAATTTGTTGAGGTTAGCTCTATGCCCCAGTATGTGGTCTATCCTTGAGAATGTCACATGTGCACTTGAGAAGAATATATATTCTGATTTTTTTGGATGTCATAGCTTCTTTATTTTAGTGTAATTTCTCCAAGGCTCAGTCATGTTGGAGCAGGTATCAGTACCTCATTCCTTTTTATGACTGAGTAATTTTCCATTGTATTTTATAGGCACTACGTTTTACTTATTCATCTGTTGATGGCATTTGAGTTTCTACTTTTCAGCTGCATGAATAAATATGTTGTGAATTTTCCCATACAAATTTTCCTACAGATATGTTTTCATTTCTCTTGGGTTTAGACCTAGGATTGGGTCATATATGGTAATTCTGTGTTTAATTTATTTGGGAACTATTGAAGTATTTTCTATAGCAGTGTTTCCATTCTTATTAATAATACTGAGTATCTTATAGTTTTTGTTTGTTTTTTTGATTAGATGAGCTTTTTCATTTTTTCATGCTAAAGAATCATCTCTGAAACTTAGCTATGATACTGTTGTTTTTGTGTCTTTTCCGTAAATTTTTTGTTTTTGTCTTTTTAGGGCCACACCTTTGGCATATGGAAGTTCCCAGGCTAGGGATCAAATTAGAGTTACAGCTGCTGGCCTGTGCCACAGCCAGAGCAACACAGGATCCGAGCTTCAACTGCAACCCACACCACAGCTCACAGCAACACCAGATTCCTCATCCACTGAGCGAGGCCAGGGATCTAACCTTCATCCTCATGGATAGTAGTCAGATTCATTTCTGCTGCGCCACAATGGGAAATCCTGGATATATGATTTTTTTAATGTACTTTTGTAGATTTTTTGAAATCCCTTTTTTCTTTCCCTTTTTGCTTGAAAACCTATTTAGAAGAGAGTTCCCAAAATTTTAGCTTGTGGAGTTCCCATCTTGGCTCAGCGGTTTATGAACCCTACTAGCATCCATGAGAATGCAGGTTCAATCTGTGGCCTTGCTCAGTGAGTTAAGGATCCGGTGTTGCTGTGAGCTGTGGTGTAGGTCACAGACGTGGCTTGGATCTGTCTTGGCTGTGGCTGTGGCTGTGGCATAGGCTGGTGGCTATAGCTCTGAATGGACCCCTAGCCTGAGAACCTCCATTTGCCACCGGTGTAGCCCTAAAAAGATAAAAAATAAAAGACAAAATTTTCGCTTTTTACTGTGTTTTGGCTTTCATTATTTAAAAATGGATCATTTAAAAATTTGCACAGGGAGTTCCCATTGTGGTGCAGTGGTTAACGAATCCGTCTAGGAACCATGAGGTTGCGGGTTTGATCCCTGGCATTTCTTAGTGGGTTAAGGATCCGGCATTGCCATGATCTGTGGTGTTGCTGTGAGCTGTGGTGCAGGTTGCAGACGCGGCTTGGATCCCACATTGCTGTGACTGTGGCATAGGCTGGCAGCTACAGCTCTGATTAGACTCCTAGCCTGGGAACCTCCGTATGCCGTAAGTGCGGCCCTAGTAAAGGCCAAAAAAAAGAGACAAAAATAAATAAATAAAAATTTGCATAGGTAACAAATGCACATATATGAAATTCAAAAGGTTATGCAGTGAATAGTAATATCTGTCCTACTCCTATCTCCCAGTAACCCAGTTCCCTACCTCAGAGGCAACTAGTGTTCCTAGGTTTTTTTTTGTGTGTGTGTATCCTAGAGTTTATGCATTAATGAGCATACATATACATATATAAAATATTTACATTTTAAAAGATTTAAATATAAATTCATAGTCATGAATACTCTATATAGTTTTTCTTTTTTTTCATTTAATAATATATCTTGGAGATCCATATTAGTTGTTTCTATAAATACCTTTTGGTTTCATTGCTTTATGGTTAGAAATATGGTTAAATGAAACCTAGATTTTAGAATAATTTGTTGAAACACAGTCATTTTTTAAAATTCAGTGAATTTTATTATATGTATTGTTGTACAACCATCATCACAACCTAATTTTAGAACATTTCCACCTCAAACCCCCGGTCCACCCCTTCCTCTCCCCACCTGTCCCCTTTGGTAACCATACGTTTTTCAAAGTCTGTAAGTCTGTTTCTGTTCTGCAAATGTCATTTGTATCCTTATTCCACATATAAGTGATAGCATATGATCTTTGTCTCTCAGTGTTTGACTAACTTCACTTAGTATGATAATTTCTAGACCTAGAAGTACAGTTTTTAAAGATTTTGCCCTGGCACTAATATTTTAGAATATCTGAATATTTTATCGGTTTGGCATATGTATGACTTTAGGACATCTGTGAAATCTTTGGAATTTTGCTCATAGTTTTATAAGTATGTGTGTAAGAGTTTTATTTTTGGAGGAGTCAAGATCCTCAGCTTTCATCAGATTCTCATGGAATTCATGGTCTGACAATAGATTCAGAACCAATGGTTTACATACTGTTCTCTTTGTTTGTTTAGTTGTCAAATGATTAAGTCTGTTATTATGGTTGACACTTGATCCTTGTATTTTCTTTGGTTTCTGCTTCATATATTTCATTATTATACTTGTACATCAGGGTTTGCTGTAGTTATTTCTTGGTAGTGATTATACTGTTGGTTACCAAGTAACTCTTTTTTCCCAATTACTACCTTTTATTAGTAGGTAATACTTTTTTTGGTTTGCGTTTTCTTGTTAAATCATTGCCCTGCATTTTACCTTTAACATTTCCATGTTACTTTTACATTGATTTCTTATAAATAGCAATATATTTTATTTTATATTATTTTATTTTATTTTTTTGTCTTTTTCCCTTATTTAGGGCTGCACCTGCAGCATATGGAGGTTCCCAGGCTAGGGATCTAACAGGAGCTGCCGGCCTTCGCTACAGCCACAGCAACGCTGGATCCTTAACCCACTGAGCAAGGCCAGGGATCGAACCCGCAACCTTATGGTTCCTAGTTGGATTCGTTAACCATTGAGCCACGATGGGAACTCCAATAGCAATATATTTTAAAAGATATTTACTTATTAAAGGTTATTATATATATTTAATTTATAACAGAGGTTATAAACAACTATACCTGTGTTTTGTTCTGGTGGCAGTTAGATTTTTTTTTTTTGGGTATTAGTCTCTGTTTTTTGGTTTTTAATTTTTTTGGCTGCACCTTCAGCATATGGAAGTTCCGAGATCAGGGACTGAATCCGAGCCACAGCTGTCACTTACGCTATAGCTGCAGCAACACCAGATCCTTAACCCACTGTGCTGGGCTGGGAATCAAACCCTCACCTCCACAGTGATCCAAGCCACTGCAGTCGGATCATTAACCCACTGCACCATAGTGGGAACTCTGTGTCTTTGGTTTTAATAGATGAGTTTTACTGACAGTGATGTGGTAGCTATGTTTAGTTTTATAGAAGACCTTTTTTCTCTCTTTTATCTTTTTAATACTTTTTTGCTTTCTTCATTTTCTGTTCTTTGTTATATGTTTTCTGTTTCTTCGATTCACCCCCATGCTTGCACAATTTGGAAAAGTTTTTGAAAGTACCCAGGTGGCTGGATGGCAGCAGTCATTGAAATGGGATATTCCATTCATGGTAGTCAGAAAATCAAAAATACTTAAGAAACCATTTATCAAGAAAGGCACAGGGAGTTCCCCTCGTGGCTCAGTGGTTAGCAAACCCAACTAGCATCCATGTTAAGAATCTGGTGTTGCCATGAGCTGTGGTGTAGGTCACAGCTGCGGCTCAGAATCTGAGTTGCTCTGGCTTTGGCGTAGGCCGGCAGCTACAGCTCTGATTCGACCCGTAGCCTGGGAACCTCCATATGCTGCTAGCGTGGCCCTAAAAAGACAAAAAGGCCAAAAAGAAAAAAAAAATAAAGAAAGGCACAGGATTTATATGAAGAAAATCTAAAATAAGATTGTATCAAATTGAAAGGCATTTTCTTGGGTGGACAAATTATCAAAATGTTTATTTTCTGAAAATTAATATATACATTTAATGCAGTTCAAATTAGAACTGGGAGAGGTAGCATGTAATTGAATAAAATAATCTTAAAAGTTAGGGACTTGCCTTACCAGTCATCAGAACATTTATAAAACCACTGTAGGAGTTCCTGTTGTGGCTCATCAGGTTAAGAACCAGACATAGTGTCTTGAGGATGTGTGTTTGATCCCTGGCCTCTCTCATTGAGTTAAGGATCTGGCATTGCTGCAAGCTGTACCATAGGTTGCAGATGGGGCTTGAATCTGGCATTGCCATGGCTGTGGCATTAGGCCAGTGGCTGTGGCATAGGTGTAGGCCTTAACTGCAGCTCAGATTTGACCCCTAACCCGGAGCTTCCATATGCCACAAGTATGGCCGTAAAAAGAAAAAAAAAAAGTTTAAAGCTACTGTAATCAAGTCACTATTTGCATAAGAATGGAGAAGTGGACCAAGATAGAGAATTCAGAAATAGATCTTGTTAGTGGAAAAAGAGTTAATTATTTTGTTGTTTAGATCTTTTGTTTCCTTGCATATTTTTGTCCACTTGATCCATCTTGTACTGAGAATGGTACTTTAAAGTCTTCCATTATTTGTGTTTCAGTGTTTTCTTGCACTTCCTGTAGTTTTTACTTTATAAAAGCTGTTGCTATTCTGTTTATTTGATTGATCTTGAAATGTCCAAATGCCAGTCTCTTTTGTCTTTTTAAGTTATTTAATTTTTTTTGCCAGAAGGCCGTGGAGATTTTATCTCAGTCATTGAATTTACTTGGAGTTGATTTTCTGGGTTAATTTTCCCAGGTTCCTTATGAGTCCTTATTGTATTAATTCAGATTTTTCCCCCTCATTATTTTGGCAAGTTTTCTTGGCTGAAGCTTTAAAATCAGCTCTGTGGTAGTTTTGTTTTACTTTTTTTAGGTAATCTAATAGTATGAATACTTGCCCTTCTTTGCTTGTCTTGTTTCCACTACTTCCGTGGCTCTTGTGTGTGTGTGTGTGTGTGTGTGTGTGTGTGCGCGCGTGTGTGCGCGTGTGTGCGCATGTGTGTGTGATTTCAGTTCTCATACTTCTTTCCCAGCCCCCACCCCACCATCCTTTTTAATTACCTTTACTAATTTTTTATTTGCATCTACTCTTCCTTAAGTATCTTATAATTCATTCTTTTTTTCTGAGAATTTTGCTTTCTTCTTCCATTTCTTTCTTGATTCAGTCAACTTTTCCTTTCTTTCCTTTTCTTCCCTTCCTGTCCTTTCCCTTTTCAAAAAATTTCGAAATTATTTTTAAAAATTTGTTTATTTAGGAGCTCTGTTTCTGCTTTTAGTTTTGAATTTCTGACTCATGATTTTTCATATCCTCAAATGTTTGAGTTTAATTTTACTTGGATTGTTAACTTTTATTTTCCTATACTTGTTATCACGAAGATTTCTCTCAGTTAACGTATGGAGATTTTCTTGATTTTCTGCAGTAGCTTTCTTTGGACTTTTCTCTAGTTCATTTTTATGGTAATAGGTGTTTTATAATATTCCTAATCTAATGGCACCCTCATCTGTCTATACGGCAAAGTCCAAGTACTTTGAAGGATAAATAAATAAATCACCCCGTCTTTTGAAATTTTACCTGCTCCTTTAAATCATGCTTGACCGTTTAAATTAAATGTACTTTGAAATCTTTTCCTTGTAGTGTGTTCTCCTGGATACTTATTCAGTATTTTCAGATTTAGTGTGGATTTAATCTTTCTGGCAGTCTTTCCAAATCACCTTTAGGAATACACTGTCCTTCTTCTCTTTTTTCTACAGATTTTCTTAGTCTGCTTTTGTTTGCTTAAAGCTTTGTGGGTGGATGGAGGTGAGGGTGTGTGCTCTGGGATGAATGACAATTCTTTTTTTTACAGTTAATTTGCAGTTTTGTCTTTCTGTATCTTCACATTATGTTGTGGGTGTAGTTTGATGTAGAATTTAATTTTTCCTTATTTTTTCCTTACTGTTTAGAAAAAAAAATTGGGAAGATAGTTATGCAGCTGCCATTGTCCTCAGCTGTCTTGGGAGTCCTGGATTATTTGATAAGTAGTGGTAGCCCTCCACCTGGAAACAGTAAAATTGGGATCTAATTTTACACTGTGTAGAACTTGTTAAAATTTCAGATGAATATAAAATTCATTTAAATTCCTGATTTAAAGACTTGTATAAAAGAATAAAAAATAACTCAAGAAAATCTAGGTGAATATTTGTGTAACTGAGAATTCATGTGTTAAGGGCATGGGGTGTTGGGGTGCTTTTAATCAAGAATGGAAAGCAGGAGCTATAAAGAAAAGGTTTGTGTGTATGTAAAAGATAGATGTAGAAGAAGTATTTGCAGTGTTGAGGACAATGTTAAAATACAAAAACCTTTTAGAAATTGAAGAAAAGTAAACCAATAGAAAATTAAATGACTGGGAGTTCCCTTGTGGTGTAGTGCATTTTTACTGCATTGCTTAGGTTGCTTTGGAGGCACGGGTTCGATCCCTGGCCTAGGAACTTCCATATGCCATGGGCATGGAAAAAGAAAAAAAAAAAAAAACGGGAAATTTAAATGACTAGAAGGATATGCATAAACATTTCCCAGAAGAGTTTGTCCAGCAGATCTATATACATATGATGCTCAGATTTATTAATAACCAGGGAGGTTCAAATTAGAGCAACAGCATATTTTTTATTTTTATTTTCTAATTTTTTTAATGGTTGCACCTACGACATATGGAAGTACCCAGGCCGGGGATTGAATTTGAGTTGCAGTTGGTGACCTACAAAGGACCTTTTAACTCACTGCACTGGGCCAGGGATAGCACCCCTGCCTCCATAGCAACCTAAGCTGCTGTTGTTGGATTCTTAATGCATTGCGCCACAGCAGCAACTCCTACCACCAACTGTTAGGACTACCGTTCTGCTTGAAAGGCAGGAATTAGTCTCAACCCCCCTACAGGATTTCATGATGAAAATTTCCAAACACACAGGAAAGCTGAAAGATTTAAAAATGAACAAGCATATAATCTGTACTCACCACTAATTCTGCCATTAATATTTTATTATGCTTGTTTTAACACATATCTATGTATATCAGTGCATCTTATTATTTGATGCATATTCATCAATGTGTCTTATTATTTGATGTATTTCAAAATAAGTTACACATATCAACATACTTCCCCCTAAATATACATACATATAAAGACCAGAGCTCAGTATTTATTAAACTAAAATTTATGTGCAATGAAATGTAAAAATTTTAAACGTATACTCACTGAGTTTTGACAAGTGTATAAGCATTTGTAATCCAACATTACCATCACCCCAGGGAGTTCCCTCATGCCCCTTCCCAGTCTTTTCATCTTTTTATGGACATGTTTTCTTCAGGGTAAATCCCCAGGAGAGGAATTGTTGGGTCATTGAATAGGTATGTTTACTTTTATTAGAAACTACCAGGAATCTTTCTGAGGTGGTTATTCAGTTTTACATTTCCACAAATGGTTTGTGAGAGTTCTGGTTGATCTACATCCTTGCTAACTTTTGGTATTGTTAGCCTAATTAATTAATTCCTGTGGATGTGAATTCGTCTCCCTTTTTGTTTTTAATTGGCATTTTTCTGAATAATGATGTTCAGCACTTTTCTTGTGCTTATTGGCCATTCACATATCTTTGGTGAAGTTTTGTTCACATCTTTTTTTACCATTTAAAAAATTAGGTTGTCTTATTATTATTGAGTTATAGGTGTTTGTTATGTATCTTGGATGATAGTCCTTTGTAGGATTTATGTCTTGTGAATATTTTATCCAAGTGAACTTAGTTTTTAAGTGCTTTTTGTCAACAAATACTTACTGAGCACTTACTGTGTGCTGGAATATGGCAGTAAACAAAATACACAAAGACATTCCTGCCCTTTTATAGTCACTGTAGTTCCTCAGTACAGTTGGGGAGACCAGTAAGAAAGTTTCTTCAGTGACCCAAGAAATAATGACTTAGATCAGGGTTTTAGCAGTGGAGGGATGTGAGAACTCTGGATTCTGGGTATATTTTCAAAGTACAGCTGAGCAGTTGAATTTGGAGTATAAGAGAAGAAGGAATCAGTGATACTCCCAAGGTTTTTAGCCAAAGGAACTGTAAGGATAGAGTTGCCATTTACTGAAATAAGGCAGTCCACAAAAGGACCAGGTTTGGGTGGGTGTGGTGGGTAATGCTGGATTAGGATTCAATTTTGGGTATGTTACGTTTGAGATGCCTGTTAGATGTCTGTATTGAGAGGTCAAGTGGGCAATTTATATATATCGGTTTTGGAGTTCAGGGAAGAGGTTTGGAGATACAGATTTGGGAACCATCAGCATGTAGAACCCACTGTTATACTGACACTAGGACTAGAACCTGAAGAGGAAAGGTACATAAATCACTAATTTTTAAAATAAACCTTTTTATTTTGGGATAATTTCAGATTTATATAGAAGTTACAGAGATAGGACAGAGTTCCCATATACCCTTCACCCATTTCCCCCTCATATTAAGATCTTATGTAACCATAGTACATTTATCAAAGCTAAAGTAGTAACATTGATGCATTACTATTAACTGAAGTACATGCTTTTTTTTTTTTTTTTTTGCGTTTTAGGGCTCATCTATGGCATATGGAAGTTCCCAGGCTAGAGGTCGAATTGAGCTGTATCTGAAGCTGCAGGAGCACAGCAACATGGGATCAGAGCTGTGTCTGTGACCTATACCATAGCTCATAGCAACACCAGATCCTTAACCCACTGAGTGAGGCCAGGATCGAACCCACATCCTTATAGATACTAGTTGGATTCTAAACCCTCTAAGCCATAACAGGAACTCCCCAGGTCCAGACTTTGAAATCAGTAATTGTGATATGTGATACGGACGTTCAGAAACATTTTGTGAATCATCTTCATAGGTTTTTGACTTCTTTTTCTTTTCCCTTTATAGAACTAATGGCTGAAGAGTAAATCAAAATGGCAACTATGGTTCCACCCGTGAAACTGAAATGGCTTGAACACCTCAACAGCTCCTGGATTACTGAGGACAGTGAATCTATTGCTACGCGAGAGGGGGTTGCTGTTCTATATTCTAAGCTGGTCAGCAATAAAGAAGTAGTACCTTTGCCCCAACAAGTCTTGTGCCTCAAAGGACCACAGTTGCCAGACTTTGAACGTGAGTCTCTTTCAAGTGATGAACAGGACCACTATTTGGATGCCCTCCTTAGCAGTCAGCTAGCACTAGCGAAGATGGTATGTTCAGATTCCCCATTTGCTGGGGCACTTCGAAAACGATTGCTTGTACTCCAGCGAGTCTTCTATGCACTTTCTAATAAATACCATGACAAAGGCAAAGTGAAACAGCAGCAGCATTCTCCGGAGAGCAACTCTGGTTCAGCAGACGTCCATTCTGTTAGTGAACGTCCTCGGTCAAGCACTGATGCACTTATAGAAATGGGTGTTCGAACTGGTCTAAGTTTATTATTTGCACTTCTGAGACAGAGTTGGATGATGCCTGTGTCAGGACCTGGCCTTAGTCTTTGCAATGATGTTATTCATACTGCCATTGAAGTCGTAAGCTCTTTGCCGCCATTATCTTTAGCGAATGAAAGCAAGATTCCTCCTATGGGCTTGGACTGCTTATCACAAGTAACAGCGTTTCTTAAAGGAGTTACTATTCCCAATTCTGGGGCAGACATTTTAGGTCGTAGATTAGCTTCTGAGTTGCTGCTTGGTTTAGCAGCTCAGCGAGGTTCTTTGCGGTATCTCCTTGAATGGATAGAAATGGCTTTGGGGGCTTCAGCAGTTGTAAATTCCATGGAGAAAAGTAAACTACTATCAAGCCAGGAAGGGATGATCAGCTTTGACTGCTTTATGACTATATTAATGCAGATGAGGCGTTCTTTGGTACGTATTATAAATCAACTTTAAAATTCTTATCTAACAATTTTGGGAAACACTGACCCAACTTTTTTTTTTTTTTTGGACCAGCTTTTAATGAACTGGTCATAATAGTGAATGATTTGAAAATTCTACTGGTGATTGTTAGGTTTGTTAAATATTTTATGTTCTTTCAATGAAGAAACCTTTGTGCACGTTGATGTGAATATGTAATTCGTGGACAGGCCAGTTGGTATAATGTTAAGGCTACTGGATCAAGAGTCAGGTTTGCAGTTTAAGTTTTATGGCTTTCTGTATGAATTTGGGAAATTCATCTAACTTCTCTGTGTTTTAGTAAACTCATATGTAAAAGGAGGGGCCTTGAGTCATGAATGTGAAGATCTTTTGAAAAAACCTCTAATTTCATCCTTCTCAATTTTCATTAAGCATTTACTGTGTGCTAAGTATTATTCTTGGCCCTAGGGATACAGCAGAAAAAAATAATAGTTTCTTCTCTGTGAAGCAAACAGCCCAATAGGGGAATCAGACAATAAATATAAATCTCAGGTAGTGTAAAGTTCTAAGAATTAATATAAGGGAGGAAAAGGGAATAACAAATGATAGGCTCAGATAGAGATTGGGTAGGGGAGAAGTATTCTGTTTTAGTTTATGTGGTCAGGGAATGACTTCAAATTGTGACATTTGAATGGAGACTTGAATGAAGGAGAGTGATGAACTGGGCATATTAGATCTGTGGAAAGCATACTAGATACCTGAAGGAACTTGATTTTTTGACTATCATAAATAAGCTAATTTTGGATATCATATTAAAGAGTAAACAATAAAATAGAGTGCAGTGTGATCAAATTCAAGAATTTCTGAGATTGAAATTTAATGCCTTTGTGAAAACCAAGAATAAAAGTTTGAATTAAGAATACAGATTTGGAACTTCCCATTGTGGCTCAGCGGTAATGAACCCAGCTACTATATCTGTAAGGATGTGGGTTTGATCCCTGGCCTTGTTCGGTGGGTTAAGGATCCAGCATTGCCATGAGCTGTGGTGTAGGTTGCAGATATTGCTCAGATCCTGCATTGCTGTGACTATAGTGTAGGCCTACAGCTGTAGCTCCAATTCTACCCGTAGGCAGGGAATTTCCATATGCTGTAGGTACGGCTACCAAAAAGCAAAAACAAAACAAACAAAAATACAGATTTTAGGGAGTTCCTGGTGGTGCAGTGGGTTAAGGATCTGATGTTGTCATTGCTGTGTCATGGGTTCATTCCCTGCCCTGGGAACTTCCACATGCCATGGGTGTGGCCAAAAAAAAAGAATGCAAATTTGGAATATAAAGATTTAAACACTTATAAATTGAATTAATTTCAGTTGGATTACATTGATCTGCCTTTTTAGTATCTTTTATTAGCACATATCAGTAAATTTATTTAGTTTAAATAATTAAAAATGCCACTTGTAAAATTATATATGTATATTTCAGACCCTCTCTCCTCCCCCAAAACCCCCCACAAAAAATGAATGGAAAGATCTTGGACCGACAGGAATGTTTCATAAAAATATTATGTCGAATTTATTTTCAAACCAGGGCATTTAAATTTCACCTGGCTTACATTTTGTACTTGTGAACTAAATAGTAAATATTGGGTTATTTAATTTTTTTATTTTATTTTATGGCCATAGCCGAGGTGTATGGAAGTTCCTAGGCTAGGAGGTGAATCAGAGCTGCACCTGCTGGCCACAGCCACAGCCACAGCAACATGGGATCTGAGCTGTGTCTGCGACCTACACCACAGCTCATGGCAACACTGGATCCTTAACCCACTGAATGGAGCTAGGGATTGAACCTTCATCGTCATAGATACTAGTTGGGTTTGTTACTGCTGAGCAACATTGGGAACTCCTGGGTCATTTTTTTCAAATAATTTTATTGTAAATAAGTAAGTACTTGGGGATTTTAGGAGATCTATGAAAATTTGAATTTCTTGGTGTTAAATAAAATTTAGACAAGAAAAGCCATTAAATATATAAAGAAAAGAAAAGCATGTGGTGCCTTGTTCAAGATCTGGAATGTTGACAGGGCCCTATGATCTTTACCTGAAGTGGAAACCTAGAGCCACAGATGCAGTGTTATTGCAATAACAGCTATGAAAGGCAGTTAGGGCTCTTTGTGGTTTCTTAATATTTAAACTCACTTGCACATCTGGTTTTCTCACTTTACTTTCTATTTCATAATACTTACTGGTAACATTCTCTAAATTTACGTCATTTTCAAATATGGGATGCCATTTTAATGACCTCAAATAATGTTATATATTCATGGTCACATGTTAATATTTCTGTGAAGAATTACTTAATTCTTCATTTTACAGTCTATTTATTTTGCATTGCCTTTGTTACAAGAAGAGATGTTAATTGCTGCATAATCTACTTAAATGATTATACACTTGCCAATGGTGCATCTCCTTCTTAAACAAAACGCTAGATACCCTGAGTCTGTGTTCTCTTCCCCACCTTACCCTCTAAGGCTTTATCCTGCAATATTGCTCCTTAGTGGGAAGATGGTGCCCAAGGAAACTAGATTGCTTTTCTCACTATCTGTTTAGCTTCATTCTCTTTCAGCATTTTGGAAATAGGTTTGTATGCATATTTGACTGTGAGTTTAAATTGGTTCTATAAACGTAAATAATCCTTACAGTAAATATAGTGTGTTATATATTTACTACCTATATATCTTCATTTAATTAGCCTCAGCAAAACTATCCCGTTCATTTTTTGGATTACATTTACTGCATGAATACCGGTAGAAGGATGCTAACCTTTGTTGAGTGCCTACTACCCACCAGGTGCTTTTCTAAGTACTGTCTCATTCACTTATCATGTTGAGGTAGATATTATTTATCCTTATCTTAAGGGTAAAGAAATTGTGGCCATTATCCTAAATTTATACATCCATTTGGCAAAAGAACTGGAAGTATAATATGTACTCCCGATTAAGCACTGATGGCCAGGCACTGTGCTAATTCTTACAACCTCTAGTCTGTTTTCAAGTCCATGTTTTTTCTAACTACTATATATAGCCTTTACCCTGTTTATGTTAAATTGACTTTTTTTTTTGTCCTCTATGAAGGCCTACCTTAAAATATAATAAATGTATTTTATTGCTGGATTTCCAGTTTTCTCTCCGCTTAGCCTCTTTGGTATCTGGATAAAATGTTAAATACATCTAGTCAGAAGGGTTTGCTCTCTTTACACTCTTAGGCTATACCCTGTGTTATAACTTTCTGTTGGGACAGTGGTACCCTAGATATCTTTCCTCATAATTCTGGATATATTCTGGGAAAGAATCTTGTATGTTTGGCTCTCCTAAAGTTACCACAGACCTACATTATACTGAATTAAATTTTAGATTGGTTTTAGGGTAAAGAGATAGTTAATTAAATTTTATATTTTTTATTCCTTCTTATACAGTAAGTGATAGAGTCTGATGCCCTTGATCTCTAGAACCCATCTTTCTTACACTTTATAATATTGTCTGAGAACTCATGTCTAGAGCTTCTCCTGGTACACTGGACCCCATCCTGACCTGATCCCTTCCTGTCTTAAGTTTCTCTACTCATGAACAGCTGGGACAAAACTTATCTCCAAGCTGGACATTAGAGGGAGAGACACATAACCATCAGTTGAGTACATGGTATAAGGCCTAACAGAAACGAGTTTAGTCCTTAAATTGTATTTACATGTGTGATTTTTTTTTTTTTTCCTTTTTAGGTCTGCACCTGTGGCATATGGAAGTTCTCAGGCTAGTGGTCAAATTGGAGCTGTAGCTGCCGGCCTACACCACAGCAGTGCAGGATCTAGCCGTGTCTGCGACCTATACCACAGCCTGTGGCAACACCAGATCCATAGCCCACTGAGTGGGGCCAGGGATCAAACCTGTGTCCTCATAGGTGCTAGTCAGGTTTGTTACTGCTGAGCCAGGATGGGAACTCCTGCATGTGTGATTCTAAACCTCCAGTACCCACACATGTAATAATTCTGTTTAAGTGCAAGTGCATAAGATATTCATTAACTTACATTTAAATAAAGAGTAGGGAAATGATATCACTGTGCATCCCTGAATTCTATAAAAATAAAAAACCTAAAATATTAATATTAGAAACACAATTGGCCTTTGATGCCACTAGGTGTTTACTATATGCTGGATACTCTTAGGCTCTGGGTTAAAAAGATGAATAAGCTCTGTAGAGTCCATACCCTCAGCCAGCTCACAGTTTAAGGAAAGAGATGCTCAAGACATTTTAAATTAATGATGATGCGCTATAATAGAGGTCTGCACAGGGAGCGGGTAATGTGACACGGAAGGAGGGCTAGAGGGAAAAGGGCAGAAAATGAAGGACCCCCTAAGTTTAGTTGAAAAAGTAAGATGAGTCTGCCTGCAAACATGAGGTGTGTGAGTGGAGGAGCTAGAGGAGTTTTCTGGGGAGAGGGTTAGAATTCACAAAGTGACTGAGCTGTGGGAGAGCAAGCCCCTGAATGTACAGGGTGGAATGGGATGAGCTGCCAAGCTAGGCAGGGCCCTGTATTCCATCTATGGAGTTTTGAGCTTGATTCTGTAGGCAGTGGGGAATCAATTCAGCAATTTTAAGTGGAGTAAAACCAGATAGCAAGAATATAAGGAAATATATCCCATCAAGTCAGTGTTCATGTCTGATCATTTTAAAAAGACAGATGTTGGAAGAAAAAAGAAAAGATACTGTATTGTCTTCAATGGTAAGTAAGAGGAAGATAATTAAATGAATAGCTGTGCAACCATATGTTTATGTTATTTTAATTTTCACTTTATCTTTGGACCTTTGAATTCCTATGATATTCAAAGTGTATGAAAATTATGCATTTATGTGCTATATTTCACAAAATTTAATTTCTTAAAAAATGCCTAGGTATAGCTCTTTTTTTCTATTATGCAGTATGTTTACCAAAGACATTAAGAATTCTGTATAGAATTGGTTTTAGAGATGTCTTTAATCCTAATTGGGGCTGGATTGGTCTCACCCTTAACTATTGACTTTTTGGGAAGAACAGAAGTCAGTCACTGCAGAAGTCAGTCACTACAGGCAGTGTTTGAAGGATTTTTTTTAAATTGGTTTGGTATTTTTAAATTTAGCAGGAATTATTAAAGATTCCTTGTGTTTTCTCTTCTTTCAGTGTATATGATAAAAATAATAACAATTACTCCTACCAGTTTTGAGTTCTTATTCTGTATTAAGAATTATGATAAGCGTGATTTATGCATAATTTCAGTTATTCTTTTCCAATAGCTCCAAATATAGATGCATTATTCCTATCTAAGGATAAGGAAACGTACACTTAAGTCACATTGCTATTAAGTGAGGGAGCATGGATTTAAACTCAGGTCTGTCTGTCACTAAAAACCTTATGCTGTTTTCAGCATTTTCTCTTATACTGTAAGAGGAAGGGCATAGAAAAGGGATTATGATGGTCTTGATGCCAGCTCCTAGGAAAGTATATGGCAAGATGTTATTTCTCATCTGCTTTTGGTTTGGTGACCACTAGAAATGGCCTTTAAATAATGGAGCCACAGATTACAATTGTATATTTCCCGGGAGCACTAAGCAGCTAATTATGAAATTTGGAAAGGCTGTGCCTCGAAATATTTGCTGGTATAGCCATACCTTCTGTGTCTAGGGACTAGATAATTTTGACCTCTCAGCTTCTGCTAGGACTCCAAGACCTGCAAGTGGCTCTCTAAAGCCTTACTACTGAAGTGTGAGCCTCAGACTCCAGCATTGGCATCATCTGGGAGCTTGCTAGAAATGTAGAATCTCAGGCCCCCACCTATGTTTACTGAATGAGAATCTGCATTTTAACAGTTTCCAGCTAATTCATATTTGCGTTAAATTTTGTGAAGCACGACCTTAAGCAATTAAAAAAAAAATAATTTGGCATCAGTAGCTTAGCACCTGATGACTCAGCAATAAATTAAATAGCCAGCATATTCATTTCTTTTATCACTTAGGAATCATGTTAAAATAGTTTGAATTGATATAATCATATAATGTAGAGTTGGATGGAATCTTAAAGGGCATCTAGGCCAACCTCCCTTTCACAGTGGAGGACATACTTTTCTTTTCCTTTTTGTCTTTTTGTCTTTTCAGGGCAGCACCCGCAGCATATGGAGGTTCCTGAAGGCTAGGGGGTCTAATCGGAGCTGTAGCCGCTGGCCGACACCACAGCCACAGCAACAGGGATCTGAGCTGCGTCTGCGACCTACACCACAGCTCACGGCAATGCTGGATCCTTAACCCACTGAGAGATGCCAGAGATCAAACCCGCATCCTCATGTTTCCTAGTCGGATTCGTTAACCATGATCCACGATGGGAACTCCAGGATATACTTTTGTATGGTATATTTGCCAGGTGATCATCTAGAATTGAAATTTTTTTTTTCTTTTTAGGACTGTACCTGCGGCATATGGAAGTTCCCAGACTAAGCATCAAATCAGAGCTATAGCTGCTGGCCTCAGCCACAACCACAGTAACAGAGGATCCAAGTCTTGTCTGTGACCTACACCACAGCTCATGGCAACGCCAGATCCTTAACCCACTGGGCGAGGCCAGGGATCAAACACGTTATCCTCCTGGATCCTGGTTGGGTTTGTTACTGCTGAGTCACAACAGGAACTTCCAAGAATTGAAGTGTTTTTACAAGTATTTGAAATAAAGCCACTGATGAAAAATTCACAATTATAGGATTGATAAGTCAGAAAAAGAACATTTGTAAAATTTTAAGAATATGGGAATTGGAGGGAACTGTGGAAATCAAGTTCACTTTTGGTTTATCAGTTTTCAATGAGAGAATGATTTCTGGTCGTAGCCATTGGGCCCTGTTGTGGAGAGCAGGCAGTTAGTCCCAGAGAGGTGCTCTGCTGGGAAAAAGATACCTTATTGCTAATGTAGTCAGGTAGCTACAAGAACTGATTGGTGGGAACCTTAGTAGTGCTGAAACTAAGAAAGGAGGAACCAACTTTTTGCTGTTTTGGTCAGGGTTATCACTTCAGCTGGCAGTGTTCTCCTTGTCTGTATTCTTGGGAGCAGGTGGGCAGGACAGCCCAGGGGAGTAGACTATTTGCTGTGACCCCATTTATTGGATACTGGCTACCCAAAGAGTGTGTAGATGGCAAAATTCTACCTCCTTGACTGTTCCTGGGCCCAACTTTGTGACGTTTATAACAAATCATTATATAATAAGGTAATCAGTGAGGGATAGACACTTAATTTACTGTTTTACTCTATAACCACACCTTTTATAATACTTCTATGTAAAGTTAGTTTGATGACCTAATGTTAAAGATGTGATCTTAATGCACATAGTTATATACACAGTTCCTCAAATGTTTTTGTGGACTATTTAAATAATTTGAATACATGTCTCTCTCCTTCCGAAACTGTATCCCACAATGTCTGCATAGGGCTCATCTGCTGATCGGAGTCAGTGGAGGGAACCAACCAGAACATCTGATGGCTTGTGCTCGCTCTATGAGGCAGCATTATGCCTCTTTGAAGAGGTATGTAATAATCATGACTTTTACATTAAAAATTGCTTTGTCTTAAAATGCTATAGCATGTATTTATATCTTAAAAATAATCCACTGAATTTCTGGAAAGGATGCAAAAGAAAGTGGCATCAGTAGTTGGTTGCATCTAGGAAGTGGAGTTGGGGTGTCTTTCATCTGAGGTCGGAAGGAGACACACTTTTCTTTTTTTTTTTTTTTTTTGCCTTTTCTAGGGCCGCACCTGGCATATGGAGGTTCCCAGGCTAGCGGTCCAATCAGAGCTGTAGCCACCGGCCTACGCCACTGCCACAACAACGCTGGATCCGAGCCGCGTCTGCAGCCTATACCACAGCTCACGGCAATGCCGGATCCTTAACCCACTGAGTGGGGCCAGGGATCAAACCCACAACCTCGTGGTTCCTAGTCAGATTTGTTAACCACTGAGCCACGACGGGAACTCCAGAGACACACTTCTCAGTGTATGCTCTTTTATTCATTTGGACTTTAGATCATGTGCATTTTTTAATTTAAAAATTTATTATTAAGTAAATACAGAAAGACATAAAAACAAACTTGTAGCTTAATTAATTACAAGAAAATAAGTATCTTTTTTATTTGTGCCCAGGAAAGTAATAAAACCTAACTGGCAACTCTAGAAGCCCTTTCATGTCCTGGTCATCCCTTTCCTCCTTCCCCAAATAACCACTATCTTGACTTTAAGAGTAGTCACTTCCTGGAGTTTCTCCTGTGGCACACTAGGTTAAGAATCTGACTGCAGTGGCTTGGGTCACTGCAGAGGTGTGGATTTGATCCTTGGCTCGGCACAGTGGATTAAAGGATCCAGCATTGCCACAGCTGTGGTGTAGGTTGCAGCTGTGGCTCAGATTCAAAGATACAAGTCCCTGTCACAGGAACTTCCATATGCTGTGTGGGTACATATATGGAAAAAAAGAAGTGGTCACTTTCTTGCATTTCTTTATAGTTGTGTCACCCAGATGCTATAGTTCAGTCTTGCCCATCTTTTAAATCTCTTAATCTGTATATTCCTCCTCCACTTTTTTTCTTTTCTTCAATGTATTTATTCAGGAACCTGGACTTTTTAGGCTATAGAATTTCCTACTGTCTGGGTTTTGCTGATTGACTACTTATAATGCAGTTAATATGTTTTTCTGCATGTTAAGTGGATCCAGGGATTTGATGAGTTTCAGGTTTGATTCCTTTGGCAAGACTATACATAGTGTGATCTTCCATTGGTTGTCTCTCTTTGTAGTATTGGCAGCCCTTGATTCTTAATGATCTGATATATTAATTTCTGGTGCTTGGTTACAAAGTGGTGATACTCTAATTATATCATTCCTCTTTCATTTATTAATTGGAGTGTGTTTGTAAAGGATGACTGTTTGGTTACTGTGCATAGTTCATATAGGAAAAGCAGCATAAATGCTTGATTCTCCACACCTGATTATTTAAAAATTTTTTACACTGATTTTTATTTACTAGTTTTCCATTTAATGAGTTGGTCTCCTGTCATTCTCCAAACTTGACTAATTGATTTCACTTGAAAAATATCATTATCAACTCATTGATATAAACCTATTCAAGTTTTCGGTTCATTGAATTATTATCTGTAGTGAAACTCATATTGTTTTATCTTTGCCCAACATTCTCTTCAAAGTGGTTCTCAAGTTTTTGACATAAACCTAATAATCTTTGATAGTTTACTTGCTATCTGACCTATCAAATTGTTCTGGACTCATCCTGTGCATTTCTTGATCTGGATCTGCAACCAGCTAGCTATTTTTCTATTATAAGACCTGATTTTTTTCAATGGGAAATAGTATTTCGTGACCACAATCAAGGTGCTCATCACTACTGAGTCAGTATTATTTTTCTAGGCTCTTGTAATGGACAGAGCTAGGAAGTGCGTGTGTGTATGTATGTGTATATTTAAAGCTAATGTAGCTCATGCATTGACACTAATACTTTCAAATTCAGAGCTATAGAATTACTTAACCTTTTCTATCTTACATTTATATTGCCTTTCTTCCAAAGTAGGACTATTGATTCTCAAGGATACAGGGATATAGAATTAGAATCTCCCATAATTGTTTAATTTAATCACATATCACACACACACACACACACACACAGCAATCCTAAAATACTGCCACTGTATATTTACTGAAATTAAAAAGTTTTTACATATGCTTTCCCCATTTTTTGTAGTTGTATTCTATCTACATACTCAGAGCATGCCTACTCTGTGCCTTTTAACCCTCATGTAGTATTAGTTCTGCAGGTAACTACATATTTAATGCTCACTGCCAGTTTCTGTGTCAGTGTCTCTCTGTTTTTGGTTCTCTGATGGCCATTCTCTAATAGATTCCTCAATGAAGACTCAGTAAGATTCTTTTAGTTCTTACACGTTAATTGCTATGCTCTTTATATTTGAAAGTCAGTTTTAGGGTTTTAAAAAACAATCTGTAGTTCATATTTTCTTTTCTTCTTTTTCTTAAGTGTATCCATGTGTTTACTTCCGACATAAACCTTTGCTGCCAAAGTCTGAAGATAATCTGATTTTCTTTCTTATTTATGAGTCATGTGCTCATTTTGTTGAGAAACCCAAAGGATCTCTTTTCTTTAGAAATCAATAATTTTACTAGAAAACATCTTGATGTTATCCATGCTAGAGAGATATTCCCAGGAATGTGAGGATTTCAATATGTATTTTCAAATCTTTATGTCCCGGAAATTTCCCTAAATTATTGTTTTTAGTATTATTTTTACTCTTTTAAATTTGATTCTATTTCAGGACTCCTATTATCTGTATGTTGGGTCTTTGCCAAACTTTTGTAGATTGTTACATTTTCTTGAATATTCTTTGTATCTTTTTTTATCTCTAAACAATTTTTTGCTTTTTTGTTGCTTTAAGATACTATGTTTATTTGCTGTTGATTTGCTTCTAGTTTCATCTTCATTTCTGAAATGATTTTTTCTTTTATTTCTAAGTCTTTCTTGAGTCTGTCACCTCACTTTTGAGTGTTCCTACTTCAGATTTGTGTTTTTCTTTCATCTTGTGTTTCATTTTCTTAGTCCCTTTATCTAGCTTTGAAATGGGTTACAGTTTGATCTGTTTTGTGGCAGGTCCCTTCTGGCATATGCCATTCTACGCCCCCCCCCCCCCGCCTTGGGGGACTAATAATAATTTCATGTGGAATTTGACCTTGATGCTTTTCTGTTGCTATTTTTATGAAAAATTTATTTTCCTGAATTTTTACACTTGATCTTAGCCAAAAGGCTGAGAAGCAATATTTTTTCCTGAATTTTTTAGAGTGGGATGGGATTCATTCTAAATGAATCAAGATAGCCTTTCTAAATCCATAGACTGCATTTCTCTATTGTTTTTGTGTAATATTAAAAAAATATGGTGGAGTTCCTGTTGTGGCTCAGTAGGTTAAGGATTTGACATTGTCTCTGTGAAGGATGCAGGTTTGATCTCTGGCCTTGCTCAGTGGGTTAAGGATCCAGCATTGCTGCAAGCTGTGGCATGGGTCACAGACGTGGCTCAGATCTGGGGCTGGCACGGCTGTGGCATAGGCCTACAGCTGCAGCTCTGGTTTGATCCCTGGCCTGGGACCTTCCATATGCCACAGATGTGGCTGTAAAAAGAAAAAAACGAAAAAAAAAAAGCAACAAATAAAAGGCGGTTTCCAGCATATTCCCTCCCCCAACTTTTACCTTGACCTTCTCTCTTTGCTTTCTGTTGTCCCCATTCTGCCCAACTTTTATTCCACTGCTTAGTGTGAAGTCTCTATCCTGGAAGGAAATACTGGTTTGTCAGTTTCAAGAGTTCACAAGAACTAGGAGTTCCCTCATGACTCAGTGGGTTAAGGATCCAGCATTGTCACTGCTTTGGCTCTGGTTACAGCTGTGGTGTGGTTTAGATCCCTGGCCTGGGAGCTTTCGAATGCCTTGGGCATAGCCAACAAAACAAAACGAAGGGACACACAAAAAGAGTTCACAGGAGCTGGATTGCTATAGCTTCTTTCAAACTTCTTATCTTGGACTCTTTGTACTTGTACCTGCTATCAGAAAGGGCAAAGCTCTTCCCACTTGCAACTGCTGTTCTTAGACTGGCTCACTGTTCTTTCTGGTGAGCCTTTCTGATGGGTTTTTCTTGTCCTGAGGTCTGTCAGACACTCTTTGGCTTCCTCCTGCACAAATGTTATTACCATGCAGATTCTGTGTTTGGTAGTGGTTTGTCCATACCTGCTTATATCTTGGAGTTATTGGAGCTACCTTTGTCACCTAGTTTTGTTGTGAATGTTAAGCATGAATTTGGACTTTTAGCTTTCCTTTTGCTCTACGTAAGTGATTCAGAGTGTTTTGAAAACTACATTGCTGCTGTTATTATCATCTTCCCAGAATTCTGCCCACCCCCTCAGTTGCATTTAAAAAACACATTTCTAAGCCCTGTGAGTAGAGTTTTTTTTGGCTTCTCTTCTATCTCTCCCTCTGGCCCCTTTCTTTTTTGGTAGGGGTTAAGGAAGGAGGGCTATGACTTTTTCAAGCCTTATTGTGGTACAGTAGTTTCCCCTTCTCTGTGAGGGCTACATTCCAAGACCCCCAGTGGATGCCTGAAAACATGGATAGTACCAAACTCTGTATATACCATTTTATTTCCTAAACATCCATGTCTATGATAAAGTTTAATTTATAAATTAGGCACAGTAAGAGAATATCCGAATTGCCAACATCACTACCCTTGCACTTTGAGGCCATTATTAACTAAAATAGGGGTTCTTGAACACAAGCCCTGAGATACTGCAGCAGTCAAGGCGGTAACTGCGACAGCTGCTAAATGACTAATGGGTAGTTAGCTATATGCATTGTGGCTATGCCGGACAAAGGGATAATACTTAGAATGGTATGCAGTTTAAAACTTACAGATAGTTTTTTGCTGGAATTTTCTGTTTAACGTTTTCAGATGGCAGTTGACTACCAATAATTGAAACCACAGAAAGTGAGACCACGAATAAGAGAAGGATAACTGTAATAATTCTTTCTTTCTTTATTTTTTCTTTTTCCACCACCCTCGCAGCATGTGGAAATTCCCAGGCCAGGGACTGAATCTGAGCCAGAGCATTAGTAACTTTGGGTTCTTAACCTGTTATGCCGGGCTAGGGGTCAGATTGGCCCCTCCACAGAGACAAGTCAGATCATTGACCCAATGTGCCACAGTGGGAACTCCCTATAATAGATACAAAATTTTAGTCTACTTGGGCCCATTATCCTTCTTTTGTTGGCAGCAGAATTTCAGATCTTTATTAGGGCCTGGCAGCCACTACTTATGCATATTTTGTCCTCAAAACTGTCCTCATATTCACTGGGAAATTATTTGTCTAACATACATATTCTCTTGTTTTGGGTACTGTTTAAAAATTTTAACTAAAATTTGTCTATCCCTTCCTATTTAATGGTCTATAATATAATAAGTTGACTTTTGAAGATTCCTCTTTTATTGTTTTGTTTGATTTAGCAAAAAAAAAAAAAATCCTAAAATGTGGACAATAAACTAACAACAGCTGTAGTCAGAGATAATATCTTTATTGTATGTAATTTATGCAAGTCAGTGAAAAATTCATTGTGCCCTGATAAATAAATGGGCAGAATTTCGTGGTAATCAAGAAGATGGAATAATTTTAGTTCCTTTGATAATAAAGAAGTGTGAAGTTTAAAGAATGCATTATCTTTTTACGTACTTAAGTTTGCCAAAAAAAAATTTGAAGCGTATTTGTTATTGATAAGGATGCAATGAGACTGGTACTCTCATATAGACCTGTTCATTGGTTAGGTCATTTGTGATGACAACCCTAGGTTCTGTGTTTTTGGTGGGGTTTGTGGGAGTTGAGGGAAGGGAGAAGCCTGGATTTTTATAAAACGTTATGAATAGCAATAGCCTTTACCATTATATTCAACACAAATGGTAAATAAGTCATGATATTTTATATGGCTATAGCTGTATCTATATATGCATATATAGTTATGTACGTAAGGATTGATGTGCTCTGGACTTTTATTATTTTTAGGACAGCCCTTGTTTTGTATGTTTCTGGTGATAAAATAATATTGTAACAGTACCTTTTTTTTTTTTTTTTTGCCTTTTAGGGTGACACCGCAGCATATGGAGGTTCCTAGGCTAGGGGTCTAATTGTGGCTACACCTGACGGCCACAGCCACAGCCATAGCAATGCAGGATCTGAGCTGCATTTGCGACCTACACCACAGCTCATGGCAGTGCTGGATCCTTAACCCACTGAGCAAGGCCAGGGATCAAACCCGAGACCTAATGGTTTACTAGTTGGATTCGTTTCCTCTGCACCACAATGGGGAACTCCTGTAACACCACCTTTGAAAGCAATTTGGTATAATTAATGTGTTTCAGTAATCATAAGATTGTTGTCATTTTTTCAGATGTAGTAGTTCTTTTTTTTTGTGAGGTACTCTACTAAGGGAAGTAATTAAAAATGTACTAACAGCTGTATTCTTAAGGCTTATTTAACAAATAAGTAGAAAAAATCTAAATGTCTTCTTAAAGGAAAATGTTTAAGTAAATTGTGATTTTTACATTAGATGGAATGTTATTGATTCAATTATGAGGATTAGTAGACATAGAGAAAATTTTGCATGGCCCTTTTTATATATCCACTGTGGTAATTATGTTAACATATATATGCAAAATTCTGGAAGGGACATATATAAAAAAGATAACTATTGTATTAATGATGAGACTATCAAAGGTGGGCTTTTTCTCCTTTGTTTTTTAAACTTTGTTTTTCTGTTTTCTGTTGTATGCATTAATAAAATATTTAGTTAAAAAAGGCTTGATTGTGTGTCTCCCCCTTCCCATTTTTACTTCCTTTATTAGCATTTTTAGTGATTTATTTTGCCGGAGTAAATAGTCCAGCCATCTCTGTTTAAGTTTGGATGCATCGTTCTTAGGTTATTTGAGCAGTTGAGATAGTTTTAGAGGAAAGAAAGTCAACAAAAATTTCAGAGAATGTAAAAATATCTGCATTAAACATGTCTTGACTATTTATAGCATGTTTCTTATTTCAACAGGTTTGCAGAATGGCTTCTGATTACTCAAGAACATGTGCTAGCCCGGATAGCATTCAGACTGGTGATGCTCCCATTGTCTCAGAGACCTGTGAGGTTTACGTTTGGGGGAGCAATAGCAGCCATCAGTTGGTAGAAGGCACACAGGAAAAAATACTGCAGCCCAAACTGGCCCCTAGTTTCTCTGATGCTCAGACTGTGAGTTCTCTACATACTTTACAAATTGGTAGATGATGGGATTTGCCTTACATAACATTAAGAGTGGTGTTTTTTGTTTGTTTTTAATGAGTGAATGCTCTTGCTTGTTTCTTGTCTATGTTGTTTCTATTTGATACTATATCAGTTTTTTCATTTTCATGGAAAAAAAA